>VUQS01037241.1:7467-34837 GCA_015108495.1 Heterochromis multidens
TCTCTCTCTCTCTCTCTCTCTCTCTCTCTCTCTCTCTCTCGCTTGCGCTCTCTCTCTCTCAACACACATCCAAACACACACTCACACACATACACACACGCAACACAAGCACACGCATACACCGACGGCTCTCGCTCACACTACACGCACACACCGTTTGCAGCATACATCATTTGCCTGGGAGAGAAAAAGAGGGAGGGAGAGAGAGGTAGGGAAGAGAGGAGGGTGGCAAAGAGGGAATGGGCAAAGAGGAGGGGGTAATAGGAGATTAGAGAGGGTTGGAGGGTAAAAACACAAGTATAAGTACCAAGGCAACTTGAAACTAACACTAAGATTAATAATGCAGAGCAACTTTGAAGAAATGACATTCACAGAATAGTGTAAAATACTTTACCTCTGCCTGCAACTTACACACAGGATCACGCTAATGCCACTAGCAAAAGAAAAAGACAAAGTCAAATACTGAAGAATGGAGGGACAGGATAAATAAACAATTACATAAACATATTTGGATCTCTAGCATTAACTATAGGCATGTTTGAATAGCGTTAATGACAGCACCACTGCCAATTAATTTGTATAATGACCTCTGCACATGTTGATGTTGCAATATTCATAACGTGACACAGCTGTTGTCACACACTGTTGAACTTGCTGTAGAGTACTAACACTATGGTAATATTAGGACAGCATGTGTGAGTGTGTGTACGTGTGTGTGCGTGTGTGTGTGTGGTGGCAAGGGGAGGGGGATGTTTGTTCAGATCAATGCGGGGCAGGATTTGGCCTTCATGCTTCACTTTATCTATGGGGGGTGTCACTGATCAAAAGCCTCCCTGGTAAACAGCGACACACAAACAGAACAGACTGCCTTTAATTTTGATAAGGTTTTCATGGGAGTTTTTCCTCATTCAGGGCCATTTTCATGCAGGTCCTAAAGGCTAAAGAAATAACATCAGTCTGACCTTGATTTCCATCTAAATGCTTTGTGCTTTAAGAGTGTAATTTTTTGTGAACAAGATGCATTATTTTTACATTAACCAACATGTTTAAGGTATCGACTTATGTGGTTCCTGTTCTCACATTCAATTGAATTCAAAACTCAAGATAACAGCAGAAATGCTTATCTGCTGAGATTTGTAATTGGCCTCTGTGAGCTGTGCTTGAATATAGTCAGTTATTCACACAACCATTTAAACAAGTGATCTTCTCATGAAAGGAAAATGTGCTGTGAAACATTTGCAGCAGGTCTGTAAATTATTAACTGTGATGTTAAGTCAGTGCTATGCTCCATTGTGTTCTCACTAACATCCTAGTTCAAGCTGACCTGACAGCCCCAAGACAGCATTTTCTTATTAGGTGGAGTTTAAAGCAAGCGCTTGAATAAGAAAGTGATGAAAGCAAGCAGATAATGTGGGCAACTGAGCTGATGTACACATGCATATATGCAATACTTTGCAAAGGTTTTAGGCATTAGTGGATTAAATTGTTATCCATCAAAGGATATCCACCTAACAGACACCAAATTCTACAGTATGATAAGAAACCCAAATATGTACCCAGAGTAATAAACAATATCCTCAACAACAAGAAGAAAAGGAATCTCCACAGAGTCCTGATCCCAGCATCATCACGTCATTCTACACAGAAAAGTGTCAAGACAGTGTAAACCCACAGTAAAACTGTAGCAAGTTTCTTTGTAATGATTTGTACAAAGTACCTGCCAAGGAGCTTGAAAAACCGCACGCTTGATATATAGTGCATGACCAAACCCTAGAGTACCGGTGCTGTTTTAGAGCACAAATACTGTATTAGCACTACCTTTGAAAGGATCCTCAATTTACTTTTAGCTATAAAACTATGCATTTTATACAAAAATTGTACATGCAGTGTGTATAATTTTTGATCACAAAAATTATATTTTTGTATTTTATAAACTTAGATAAAAGTACTGATGTGCTAGTTTAATTAAGAGAAAGAAGAGAGCAAAACTAAATGTCATCATAACAAATAAGCTCTACCAGTCATCAGATATTTTGATCTTTATCTTAAAGTCATAGAAGATGGTGATATCAAGATCCATAAATACAAAGAAAAGGCTACATGCTATTGGTTAAGAAATCTTCTTGAAGGGAGAGATGAGTGAGACAGAGAAGTTTCAATCAGAGAACAGTTTAATTTTTTTTGAAAGCTTCGGTGTATCTCACTGGATTTCCGTCATGATATCAACGTCATGATATCAACGTCATGATATCAGAAAAGCCTTTCATTCGTGTCAAGAACTTCTCAGAGTAAAGAGTGTAAAAGTCAATCATGCTGCTATCTTATATGCCTAACAATATTCAGCACTACAGTGCAAAGGTTTCGCTCACTTTTGCAATTCAAAATAAATGTGGACCAACTGCATTCAGTTAGAGTTCCTTGGGAAAAAGTATGTACTGCTTGGGAAAAAGTTCCACATTATGGAAACACTTCAATGAGATATGAATCTCGCAACAGATAAGGTGCTAATTTGGAGGCACATATTTGCTTTCAGCTGAAGGAAAAGCAAATATTAGCACGTCTAGGTAAATAAAGTAAACCCATTTGCAAGGTTACAAGAAAAGGAGTTGTTCTAAAACCGTTCCCACACTGCAAACTCCAACACCACCCAGGTAATGTAAAGAAAAGTTCAGGAATCTTTGTGTTAAATAGCTTGAATCACATATCTACGAAATAATAGAGGGGTACGTGGTCACCCAGCACCAAGCACTACAGAGGCTTAGATGCTTATCTGCTGCCAATGCTGGACACTACACAGTGTGTAATCCCATTAGCTCCAAAGAGAGTATGGCAGGTAGTCCTAATGCATTAGAGGATCAAGCAGGTCACTCTAGCTCTGTGTAACTTTTGCCTGTCAGGTCTTATGGGTACAGAAAATTGATAACATTAAACCTTGTAGTTCAGCTCAGTGTTATTGGTTGTTATTAATATTGGTTAAAATGGGTCTTATTACAGGTTTAAAACCACATAAAGACATTTCAGAATCCAACACTTAACTTTTTCAAAATGACTGATAAAGAATAATCTAATTTAATAGATGTGAAATAGCAACAGATCCCACATTAAGTCTGCAAATGTGACAAAGGGACCTAAGCTGGTTTGCCAATAAGCAATAATTCCCCATAGATATCTGGAGAAGGGCCAGGCAGACATTTCATCCTACTTGCATCATGCAAGGATAAACTGTGTGGGCAACAGCACTTGAGGAGATCTACATACCGGGAACAAGTTATCTTGTTGCATAAATGGCAAGAGAAAAAGACAAGGAACAAATAATTGTGGTAAATCATTAACCCGAGTAAAACTCTTGTTTAACTTCGACTTCATTTAAAAATGGAATTTGATCTGATTGCAGTATCTGAATCAGAGCACCTACTTCTGCGCTATCACAGTGTCTATTATGAACATGGCTCCTCACACATCAGTTGCGGCACTTAGCAGCATCACGTTTGATCCATCAGATTTAAAGTCTATCAGGCTCACTTACTACCGATCCCACAGCCATTAATTCTATTTTGCAATCCCTTTAGTCTTCTTAATATAAGTCAGAATTTCTATCAGATATTGTTTTTTGGACAAGCTTGAGTTTCTCACCATTTGCCCTGAAGTTGCAAAAAAACTTGATTCTCCACTAACTTTAGGAGAAGTTACTCTTGCAATAAACCAGTGCAAAATAATAAAGCTCCCAGTCCTGATGGATTTGCTATTGAATTCTATAAGAAATTTCATGATAAATTAGCTCCTCTATTGTTGCATAAAATAATTCCTTGGAACAAGGTTCTTTGCCACCAACAATGAACCAAGCTGTTATAAAGCTGCTTTTGAAAAAGAATAAAGACTATGTATTATGCATTTCTTGCAGACCACTCTCCCTAAGAAATGTTGATGCAAAGACCCTTGCTAAGCTCTTAGCACTTGGACAAAATAGTTCCAACTATCATTTCAAAGGAGCAGACAGAGTTTGTCAAGGGGCGCCACCTTTTCACCAATATCCACATTATTTTAAATTTATTCAATTTTCTTTTTAATTTATTAAAAAAAAAATACTAATTTAAAACCAAAAGTCGATATCTCACTTGATGCTGAAAAGGCATTCAATGGAGTAGAATGGAAATACCCGTTAGTACCTAAAGTTAATTTCTTGGATCTCATTACTTTATGCATCTCCACAAGCAAATGTTCATACTAATGGTGTGCAATCTAATCTAATTTGTGTCATCTTGTGGGACTCGCCAAGGCTGCCCCATATCTCCAATGTTATTCGCTCTTGCAGTAGAACTGTTGTCCATCTTACTGAGGTCTTCGCCTTTGTTTGATGGGATATCGCAGACTGGGATGGAATTCAGGTTGTCATTTTATGCAGACAATTTATTATTGTATGTCACAGAGCCTGTTCATGCTATCCCTGGAATCTTACCTGTCCTTGCAGATTTGGTTCTTTCTCTGGCTATAAGATAATTATCCATAAAAGTGAATGTTTTCCAATTAACCCTCTTGCATTACAAATGAAAGCAGCGGCTCTTCCTCTAAATTAAACCCTTCTGTATTCGAGTACCTGGGAATCAATGTAACCATAACTTTAACTTCTCTGATCACCAAAACTAAATCTGACATACAAAGATGGAGTAGTCTACCTTTGTGTTTGTCTTAAAAAAATAATTAAAAACTTAACTGCATAGCTGCAACTAATTCCAACTAACAGCAACTTGTAATGTCTTTGCAGATACCAGCTTTCATATATGTTTAACCCCATGCTGTGCTATGCCAAAAGCACAAATTCAGTGAATATTGGCAATGGCTCAACTACTTAATGAAATAGCTGGGCCTTGACTGTAACTTGAAAAAATGACATTGAATAATTCTGTATTATCAATTGTAATCGTACTCTGTATTTGAACAGAAACTAAATTCAGAGCGAAGCTAAAACATACATGGGTACTAGAGGTTAAAACTGTAGTCCAGATTCTCTTACTCCCATTGCTTGGGAGCATTAAGAGAATGGACTAGAATTATAAAGAGGCTAGCACCCATGTCTCAGCTAACAGGCTCCTGCTCTTCTCTCTTCAGCTCAGATCTCTTTCACCCTACCCCCTCTCACACCATCTCACGCGCTCCAGTCCAGTGAAAACAAAGTGAATAATTCATGACCATACACAGCAGTGTGTGCATGGATCCAGTTCAATGTATGGGTGGATCTCAAACACCGGCCACACTTCCACGAGAACAAGTTCAACTAACATCAACTGCAAGCCAACAGCTAGCCTTACTTGTTTCCCTCTAAAACATCCACACTGGACAAAACTGAGGTGGGGGTAGAGGGAGTGACAAAGATAAAGGTAAGCAGTTGGCTGAGGTAGCATGAAGCAGAGAAAGTAGCAGGGAATGTGGTTGAAATAGTCAGTGGGCCAAGAAAAAGTAGAGCGAACTGAGGCATGGAAGAAAAGGGGAAGTTAGTGGAGTAACAACAGAAACGGGGGGTGGGAGAGCCTGAAAGAGGGTGGGAGAGAGGGAGGGAAAGATTACATACACTCAGCCACATTGCCACATGGCCTGGAGTAAATGTGATAACTGTTCACAGACCCCATCAGAGTCTGCTTCACGCTCCTCTACACCTGGTAAAGCAAATGTCATGGCCACTCACAAACTGAAGTCACCTAGGGCCACATTTATTCACACACACACACATACACACACACACACACACACACACACACACTTTATCTCTGTTCCAGAACAGATTTTCTTTATTTTTATTCATTCTTTCTTCTGTTCTTAAAACAGTACCTCACTTTCTTTCATAGGGAATTTAAATTAAGATAACTCATTGGTAAAAAGGGAAGCATCAAACAAAAACACAGAATGTGGTCTTAGCTGTGTGCTATGGTGTTCTGCGTTATCTGTAACTCATAAATTATTTTCACACTTTCAGATGTAATGAGTTAATATTTCTTTCAATTGAGCTCAGAAGAGAGCAAGCATCTATATTTCAATTTAAATAAATAAAATAAATATGCTGAATCTCATTTTCTTAGACATCCACTCCACTATTAGACTTAACTTAGCATAATAAATTTGGGTGAGAATAACATATTAAGGTTTGATTAAATGTCATTATGAGTTCTTATTAGTTTTTATTAGCTACCTGTCTATTGGACAGGCAGCAAGTTGACTAACAAGGAAAGCAACAAGGCATCTTCATATTTAACAGGACTGATAATATGCTAGATAACACGAAGGAAGGAGAAAAGGACTTGTCTCACTTGGCTAGGCAGAGAGATCGAGCTGGAAAGGATGTGCAGCAGGTTAAGGTGATTAAGGATAGAGATGGAAATGTCCTAACAAGTGAAGAGAGTGTAGAAGGTAGAAAAGGTAGAAGGAGTACTTTGAGGAGCTCATGAATGAAGAAAATGAGAGAGAGAGAAGGATGGATGGAGTTAGTGAATGGGGAAGTGCAGAGGATTAGTAAGGAGGAAGTGAGAGCAGGTATGAAAAGGATGAAGAGTGGAAAGGCAGTCGGTCAGAAAGAGGTCAGTGCACTGTGTCTTTGTGGATCTAGAGAAAGCATATGATAGGGTGCCAAGAGAGGAACTGTGGTGCTACATGAGGAAGTAAGGAGTAGCAGAGAAGTATGCAAGGCTGGTGCAGGACATGTATGAGGACAGCGAGACAATGGTGAGGTATCCGGTAGGACTGACAGATGGGTGCGAGGTGGAGGTGGGATTACATGACCATCCAAAGCAATGGGCAGTGCACAAGAGAGGTGAAGAAGAGAGTGCAGGCAGGGTGGAGTGGCTGGAAATGAGTGTCAGGGGTGATTTGAAGGATAGCAGCAAAAGTGAAAGGGAAGATTTACAAGGTGGTATTGAAACCTGCTATGATTTATGGTCTGGAGACGGTGGCACTGACAAAAAGACAGGAGGTCAAGATGGAGGTGGCAGAGTTGAAGATGTTAAGATTTTCATTGGAAGTGACCAAGTATGTACAAGATTAGAAATGAGTATATCAGAGGGACAGCTCAGA
This sequence comes from Heterochromis multidens, assembly GCA_015108495.1. NCBI lineage: Eukaryota > Metazoa > Chordata > Actinopteri > Cichliformes > Cichlidae > Heterochromis > Heterochromis multidens. Next base: position 14,527 of record VUQS01037241.1, read on the forward strand.
TTGAGTAGTTTGGACATGTGCAGAGGAAGGATAGTGGATATACTGGACAAAGGATGTTGAATATGGAGCTGCCAGGCAGGAGGAAAAGAGGAGGACCTCAGAGAAAATTCATGGATGTAGTGAAGGAGGATATGCAGAGGGTTGGTGTGACAAAGGAGGATGCTAGGGATAGGGTGAGATGGAGGCAGATGATCTGCTGTGGCGACCCCTAAAGGGAGCAGCTGAAAGAAGAAGTAGAAGAAGAAGAAGACATATCCTTGATAACACTAGGGGTGAACTGCACTGAACATTATGATTGTGCCCAATGATGTTTTCTTCATTCATTAATTTTACACCGGATGAAATGTAGCCCCAAACCATGACAGAGCCTCCACCATGTTTTACAGATGGCTGTAAACACTCACTGTACCTCTCTCCTGACCTTTTCTGTACCTATTGATGACAATTTAAACCAAAAATTTCTCATTTTTTAGCTTTAACACTCCATGAGACCTGTTGCCACTGATTTTCAGCCCAGTTCTTGTGAAATTTGGCATGCTTCAGCCTTTTCTCCATGACTTCTTGACAGACATCCTTCCACTGAGACCATTTCTGATGATGCTTTGGCAAACAATAGATCGATCTGGAACTGGAACTGAAGGGCCAGTTGCATCTCTCAGGTCGTGTGTCAGGTCTTTGCTCGATTGTTTCCTATTTCTAAAGGACATGTTTTTCAGATACTGTTCATCTGCTGTAGATAGTTTTTTAGGCCTGCCAATTCTTGTTTTGTCCACATCGTGCCAAGCTATGCCAAGGTTTTGGTTAACAGCTCTTTGAGAATCACCTTGTTGGTGCAAAAAATACTATTTTATGTCTGTCAAACTGTGTTATTGTTGGCATTTGTCATAGATTCATCCAAAGAAATGGGAACAAATTATATGTTTTTGCAACAGGCTGCTAGAAACAAAGTGGCTAGAGATACAATTTAAAACAGCTTTTTTGCATAGTTGTCTGTTATATGTAGACACAACACTGGTTCATCCCTTCAGTTAGGTGCCTTTTTAATGCTCGAATGATTCCTAGGTCAGTGTTAAGTGGCTTACAAAAAACATTCCTCTGTAAATGGTCAAGTACAAGGACTGGACTGAAAATTAAGTAAAAAATATCAAGAATTGAGGGTTGGCTCAAGGCTTTTGCATAGTACTGTAATATTCACTATCATTTGAGGGTTCCTGGATACACTTTTGTTTAAGAAGCATAGAGATTATTGGTGGCGTGAGACATGAAGGTTGTGTTTGTGCCCAGTGATGTGAGTGAGGAACAGGAGAACAACACAGTAAAACAAGATTTAGTTGCCAAAAAAAATGTAAAGGAGCAACTATATTATTCTAATACATGCTGAAGTAGAGCCTCCCACTAGAATATACTCACTTTTTTTTCCCACCAGAGTTCAGGATGTAGGCTACCTACTCTACCTCAATTCTCACACACTCCTCATAACCCTTTCTGTCAGGTCCCCTGTGCCTGTCTCCCCACAGTGAGAGGGTCAGGACAAGTGGGCCCATCCTCTCTCTGTGTGCCAGCTTCCCTGCTGTCCCAGAGGAAGATATAGAGAACTATTCAGGGCAAGTGTGTCTCCAAAGCCACCCCACTCTCTGTATGGTTAGTATGTAGCATCTCTTGAGCTTAAGAACCTCCTTGTCTTTAAGCACATTTCTGAAGATAAGTGACAAAAGGCACTAACATGGGCATTTGATGAGGTGTAAAGTCATTTGCAATTTGTAAAATATGTTAACAATGCCACACTAAAGTGTTATACATGATGCATATGTGATGTGTTTGCATTTATGGATGATTGCTATCAAAGTCTGTTGAATCATCAAAAGTATTAACAGACAAATACACAAACTCAGTGTCTTTCTCCGAGACACACATACGCACAAATACACATACTGTTAACATGGATTAGCCACTCAATGTAAATAAAACACTGCCTGACCTATCCAGAGCCCAGGACCACATGCAGAGGCTCAACATGGAAAATTAGCCATGCGCTAAAAGCTTTTGGAATCAATATTCTACAGTAGCTGCACCATATCCCAAAGCTGCTGTCTCTATCCAGTTCACATGGGCTGACACAGCAAGCAGTGCTCCTCCCCTTTCCCTCTCTCTCTCTCTTTCTGTAATATGTGAAAAACTATAATAATATCACTATGCTCGCAGCAGGCTAATTATATTATTATGGTGTTTATGAGTTATAATACCTATATGTGACTTGATTTGGTTAAATATGTCTTTTAAAACCATCACATCACAGACAAAGCTGGTAAAGTAAAAAACTGACAGAGAAACATTTTTGTTATGGAAAACCTATAGCACCTCTTTTCTTGTGTATATTGCAAGGGCTGCGTTTGAAGATACAGCAATTCTGATTCTGAGTCTGGGCAATGCATCACTGGAGATGATAAGACATTTTTTACCACTTGCTTGTGGGACTATATTCACTTACAGACATATATATACATACAAATATACCAGGCTACATGTCCCTGCCTATGCTAAAATGTTTTTACCCCTCACCGTTGTATCTTGAAACAGTGTACAGCGCAAACAACAATAAAATCTGAAATTGACTTTCACTTTCAGCACTCGCAATTCCATGAAAGAAGAGATGACGCTTTGTAGAAAGGATGAACCGGATCATGTTCCTTCCAACTTTTCATTATGCCATCGAGCACCATTGTTTCAATGTGAAAACTCTTGTTAACTAAATAAAGGACAAATGCAACAGATTCAGAGCAACAGATTTTACAGGAGCCTCAAAAACAAATCCTAGAAACATTTCTACTGAGTGTCAAACACAAGCCTGATCATCAACTGTATCTCAGAATTCCCTACAAAGGTGAGAGGTGCACCTTCTTATTTCAAATTGTTGAACTGCAGTTGTACACCGGGGCTGTTGTGTGCGACATCCTGTAGTTAGAAAGCCTTGTTATGAAGGAGTCTCTGAAGAAATGTTAGGCACGGTTTGTTGGCTTTGCAACTGATGGAGCTGCTGTGATCCAACAGAGAGGAGTGCTATACTCCTGTGTGAACAGATCAATGTTAACATGACTCATTTGTTAACATGACTCATCCATTGCATCTGTAATAAGTTAGAACTTACGGGCCATGATGCTTTAAAACACATTACAAACTCCAAAAGTCTGCTGCTTATGCCAGTAAATGCATTAGGGTCACCCCCTTCCCTGTGGGTAAAAGAGGGGCAATGTGCTGCAGACGATGCTCCAAAGGAAAGCAGGAAACATCTGTCATCAAAGCAGATTGTTTTTGTAGGAATCTACTGTAGTGGGATATTTATTCATTCTTTTTCTAAAGTGACAGCATTTTGTGCTGTTGTTTTTTGAGACAATTTCATATTAAGTATTGAAGCTAAATGACACAGCTGACCAAACACTGCTAAATGGAAGGGGGATTTAAAGGGGGCTTTAAGTTCATAATTATTTTATAAAAGTTATATTGAAAGTAGAAATAAGCTAATAAACACTTTAACAAGCTTCAGAGTATAGGACCACTCTGGTTTCCGAATCATTATCATGGAGAACCCCCCACCCCCCCTCCTTTCTTTATAAACACACACACACACAATTGTGGTGCAAAGCCATCAATGAAACACATTTTCAAAGGTATTCATAAGAAAACAGAAGTAAAGCAACACAATTGTATCAAAACCCCTTTCTTCCTATCTTTGCGATTAAGCTTCTTTTTTTGTCTCACACAAATCTTTCTTTCACCATCTCTCTGTCTGTTTATAAATTCCCTCTCTATGACCACAGAAAATTGCGGATGTACAGTATCTGTTGATCTATGTGTTTCCAGGGATGCTGCTGGAGTGGATTCTTTGATGCAGTCTGCCTATTAATAATCAATGGGGCTCCCCAGAGAGAATTTCATAAAGCCTGCCAGCCAATTAGACCTGCTTCCTACCATACACGGCATTATCTCTCCACACACCACCACAGCTTTTAAAAGCCAGACTGGGGATGCTGGGGAGGTCAAGGATGTCACTGTGCCAGGCTCCAATTAACGCTATCAAATATATGTTACACCGGTAGAGTTTCTGCTTTTTGGCACAGAATACTGTCACAAGGCATGAAGCCTGTTTTACACACTACAAAGGATGACAAATATTTTGTGATGTTAGCTGCAAATCAAGAAAAGTAGCACATGGAAATGCAGTTAGAAATATGTCAGTATGCTTAAATATGTATGCTTAAGTATGCACAAACATATGCCCAGTTCAGCAACCTTTTCTTAAAAAAAGCCACACTTTCATCTTTATTATACATGTCCCTATATTAGCTGACTGGCATTCAATATTTTGGGAAAAACTTAGAACTGGAAGAACAACAGCTTTTGAAGTGTTTGCAGTGATGAGTCACATAAGTAAAGTGAAAAAAATACTTCTTTTTTTTTTTTAATAAATAATCCAATAGAATTTCCTGTGGGACACTAGGCTTTGACTCCTTTGTGGACTGATTTTTTCACTGAGTTTTGTATTATTTCTTTGAATTTCAAGTTTCATTTTGACTCACTGTTTAGTCGTTTTTTTCTTTACTCACTGTTTGATAAGGTTGGGACACCATAGTTTGTGTTAAAATAGACTGTTTCACATTAACCAGTCTGACTATTTTTGTCAGGGAGATGACTCTCAACCCAAATCATATATGATGGTGGCATCAAAAGGAGCAACAGTAGGAATGCAAGATCATATATAGCAAAAAATTTGTTGATTACAAACTTATTTGTGAAAGGAAAAATGAAGTCCCTTATATAACATAGAGGATCAATAGATAGAGGAAGTGGGTGACATAAAAAAAATCCTACCAGTACCAAATAAAAGCCAGCCTGAGGGACAGCAAAGAAGCTCTCATCATAGCAACACATAGACAGGCTCCAAGAACCAGCACCATGGAAGCTGGGGTCTCTCTGCAACAGCAAACAGGACATGAAGTCCTCTATGAATCCAGGCCCTATCTGCTATGCAAAGGTGTTCCTGAGACAGTCCAGAACATAACTGCTGGTGGTAACATGCAAACAGTGTATGCTGAGAGGTATAACAAAGTGATTGGGGCAGTGTATAGGAACATCTGTGTTGAGAATAGGTTACAAATCCCTAAATCCCGATGGAAAACACTGCTGAAATGGCTTGAGGAACAGCAGAGCCAGGATCCTGTGGGATTTGAAGTTCCAGACAGACAAGCAGCTGCTCGCTAACCAACCAGACATAGTGGTGGTTTACAAGAATCAAAAGTGTAATAAATGTGTTAAAATGATATAAACATCCATCCATTTTCTTAGCGTTTTATCCAACTTAGGGCAACATCCACACTTATAGCCTATTTAGAACCCCCAAATAACCTAACAAGCAATGTCTTTCGACTGTGGAAAGAAACCAGAGTACCTGGAGAAAACCCACACAGGTATGTGGAGAACATGCAAACTCCACACAGAAAGGTACTAGTCGACCAGGAGGTACTAACCAGGAAGCTTCTGTTAGGTGGCAATGCTAACCACTATACTACCGTGTAGTAAATTCAAAACAAATGCAAAACAAAAGTATCATCACTAGCGGTCTCAGTCTTTTGGATCTGATTTTAAATATTTTGCCCATTAGAAACTGTACAACGAGAGAAGGGGACATGACACACAACAAATGCCTGGAAGCCAGAAATCAAACCATGTACACTGCAATTATGTGTAACACGTAAGGGTGACACGGGCAATAAAAGCTACCTTGCTATTTGTGTTTTTGAATCACGCAGGCCTATACACAATAACCTCCAGTTAATTAATCACACTAAACCCCTTGAGGTAGATGGTTTGAAGCAAATTACATGACTTTCCCTCAGCTCATAATTTGTTTGAAAGTGGTAGCTAGAGCGTGTACTGTACAAACAGCACACAAGGACACAGATAAAGTTTCAATTTTCACAGAGAAAGTGCAATATGGACGTATCATACAGTCTTCATCAGACATCTCCAATCACCTAAGCCTGAAATTGGATAACTGAAGTGTTGGTGTTTTTTTAATAATTCAAATTATGGCCAATAATTAAAGAACAAGCTAATCAGGCCAAAGTACAATGAGTGTACTGTTAAGTTTTGCACTACAGCTAACACGTGTGAGATCCCAATTTGTAAATTATTACAGGTAGTAACCAGATGAATGATGGTCCTTTAACACCACATTCTTTAATAATTTATCTTTGGCTGTGACTGAATCCAACTTGGTGTGATCATTTCTGAACTGAGGTCTTTGTGGAAAGATTTTCCAAGGTTTTTTATGTAACTGCAGATGCATTAGTCAGTCCTTCTAACAGCCCTTTTCACACTGTTCCTCTCTGCTTCAGCTGCAACCCATCCCAATCACTGTGAGTAATGGGGAGAGGAGGGGAAATGGTAGATCATAACAGCTACACATTATTACAACAGCTCCTAGAAATGGCTGCTTGTTGCAAAAAAGTCTTAGCCACATGACTAGAGTAAATGAACCAGATTTTGTGACATCTGTGAATTTTACAATGATTTGCATGACTGCATTCTGTTATTGCAGCTGCTGCTGGAAACAAATGAAACTACACTGAATCTCATAAAGCATTCAAACTCTTTCACTTTTGAACGTTATATTTTGTAGATTAAAATTCAAATGGGCAAACATGCCACTTTCAGAAAAGGTTTTTCAAAGGTCATAAGCACTCTGACGCAAGTTTTCCTCAAGTATTTCTGTGTTCAGCTGAGTTCATCTTTTCCTCAGAGCTGGTTAGTATCCCTGTACCTCAGCAAGAAGTATGACCCTGACAAAGGCTGCGGGGTTAGGGTTAGGGTGAGGGTTAGGATTAAACACATTGGTCAAGCAATAAAATTGTTTTTCATACTACAAGTGTTGCTGGACCTTCAACCTCTTTAGATGTTTGCTGTTCTTCATGCACCTTAGAAGTAGGCGAAACCAGAAACCTCTACTCTGTTTCCTCAGCAACAAGAACCCCCAAAGTTTGAATTTGCCAATCACAGCAAGGGGGCAGATTCGTCTTTCTTAAAGTGTCCATGGACCTAAAAAAAAGTCACTATCTGGATATGTGGTGGAGTCAAACTCTTGACCTTGCAAATAAAAAAAAATTCCTCAACTCCCTAGCCCACTGCCATCAATGCACTGTGGTATACAAGGATGGTGATTTGATTTTAAAGTCATATTCTATGTTGTTAATGATACAGGAACACAATCAGGAGCTGATAATGGAAAAATTTAAAACTGCAGTGCCACGTCAGGTGTCCTCTCTCTCAAAGACAGAGATGAAGAAAGGAATAAGTTTCAGGTAATGTATTTAAATGTGCATTATGCAACTTTTTTATGTAACAATGCCTGAACTGATTGTAGTGTAACTTCCACAAGTCTCATGATTGCCTCTAAATAGCTTGTGGAGTGACTTCTGTGTGAAGTACTCAGGAGGAATTTTCTGCAAAAAATCCAAAGGATGTGACAGTTTTGCATGTCTTCGAGTGACGTGGATCTCAAACTTTTTCTAGCATGCCCAAATTTTTATCAATCCTTAACAGGAAAAAAGGATCCAAGTTGAATTTTATTTGAATAAAGGTTAATGTAATAGCATTAGCAAAGAAAATTTGCTGATTCTGAGGGAGTTGGATAGGAGCGTTTTTTTAGATGTTATTGTTTTTTTTAATGGAATGAACCATATGAAAGCCCGCTTGGAGTTTGTCAAGGATCACAATATTTCTTTTTCATCAAATCCTTGCAATTTAAGCATATATGAGAGCCTGGATCACAAAGAATCTCAGAATAGATGGATGCGCTTCACAGTTTGTTGATTGATTGCCTGTTCAGCTTGTGACAATTTTCTTTTGGTATAGGACAGCATGTCCTTTTTACTCATTTCATTAAACTTCATAAGGGAACATTCAACTGCTGTTACACTTCAGCGCAGTGTCCTTCACTGCTGGCTCATACCCATCCTGAGATCATCCTGAGACCCTAAGTGATCCTTTGAGTACACCCTTCTATTTGCTCAAAGGATTTTGAAAGAATTCTTCAGGATCTAAAGTTGTTTGATCAAAATGTTATGTCCAAACTATTTTACGAAACACGTAAACAACAATGTTGTTTTAATCCCATAAAACAACCGATGATTGTTGTGCTTGTTCATGTTACTCTACATCATAGACATTAAGTTAGTGCAGTTTTGCTATTGAAACTATGATATATCCATGACATCAATGCTCAGAGTTTGTTAAAGGCAAAATCATGCAGAACAAAAAAGAGATTTTTTGCTTTACAAAAGTGACACCTTGAGTGGGTGTAAAATTGATTTGGTTGCAGTTCTTAACAGAGCTTTAATTTGTTTTTCTTCTGTCTAAAAGCCTTACTGATGGAGCCCTGCTGAGGTTGTTGCCCTTCTGACAGGTTCTCCTATCTCCGCAGGAGACATTTGAAGCTCTGTTAGTGACCACTGGTTTCTTGGTCATCTCCCAGAACCTTCTTGCTTGATAACTGAGTTTGGCCATCAGCCAACAATTATTGAGAGCAACATTTTCCAAGAGACACGATAAACTTTTGGTTGGTTCTATACCTCTTTCTTGCTACATCTGCAGTGTGAATTGTGTGCTATTATGCAATATACACAGTTATAGGCATTTCTAAACTATTGCCAACAAATTCAGTTTGCCCCAGGGAGACTCCTGTCAAGTCCTAGACACATCTCAAGGATAAGTGAAACAAACAAAATGCAACTGATAACAAGTGCCAAAGAAAAGGGTCTGAAACCTGTGAGATTTCAGCCTTTGATTACTGACATTCCAAAAAATGTGTTTTCACTTTGTCATTCTTCTTCTTCTTCTTTTGGCTGCTCATTTTAGGGGTCACCACAGTGGATCATCTGCCTCCACCTCTCCCTATCTCTAGCACCCTCCCTCTGTTACGCCAACCCTCTGCACATCCTCCTTCACCACATCTATGAATCTTCTCTGAAGTCTTCCTCTTTTCTTCCTGCCTGGCAACTCCATATTCAGCACCCTTTGTCCAATAATCCACTATCCACTATCTCAGCCTTGCCCTTTTTACTTTGTCTCTAAACTGCTCAACCTGAGCTGTCCCTCTGATGTATTCATTTCTAATCCTGTCCATCCTGGTCACTCCCAATGAAAATCTTAGCATCTTCAACTCCACAATATACCTCCACAATATATTTACCTAGAAAATGGTAGCTCTGCGTAAAAAATTGAACTTAGAGACCCTTTAAAACAGAATACAATACTGTACTTAAGAATATGTGAAGGGACCTGTATACTTTCTGAAGACAATGTCTGTTTTAAAATCTTTACCTTTTTTATTAAGTTATAAAACCACATTGAATGTTGTTCTAAAACAAATGGGAAACGGGTTTGTCTCACCACCTAAGATAAAAGGTATTAGCTGGTATGGTTTGGTGTCGTCATTCTTTCCACATGAATATATTAACCTCAAACATGTATTTTACTGGTGTGTGTCTCATGTATAGAAGAGATATGACTGTCTCTTCCTGTGTGGCTTACTCATGAACTAAACTTTTCACAGTGGTGCAGTTTTTCTATGATAGTTTGTAGGAAAAAAACTGATACTCTTTTCCCTCAAAACACCCATCCCCACCCCCACATCTTTCTTTTCTTTTGCTTATCCCCTCCCTACACCCAAATTCGTCTGTTGTCGATGTGTCGTGACTGTCTGCCAAGCGCAGTAATTACAGTACAGCAGTAGGAGCTGAGCAATAGGGAGAGAAGCAGCATATCAAACATGACTGCACAGGGCATCGGGTGTAAAAACTCATTCTCAGAACTATAGGCTGTGAAGCCACAGAGAACCAGACCACAGTTATTACTGTCTTCATTTCTCCATATGTATTTAGAGTTTATTAATACCACATAACATCTAAAAATGTTTTTTTGCATAATGTAAGCCATATATAATTTGTTGTCAGGCCACTTACACATATTCCCACATTTTCAATGACAGATTAGAAGTCCAGTGATAAAAAGACAAACACCATGAGTCACCTGGGGATTCCCAATTCCTGCATGCCCATTTTGTCTCAAAATCCTGAGATCTGTCCAATGACACACACACATACACACACACACACACGCTTATATATTGCCTATTACACTGCAATGACAGTGCTGGCAGTAGGCCCAGATCATTGGGTAGTTTATGATGTTGGGAATAAGTGTAGGTAAAAATAACTTTATCATCAAATGCATCTCAGTGAAGATATTTTCTCAAAGTGTTTCCTGTGGGTGTGGCATGGGGCTAATGTGAACTTGTAGTGTGTGGAAAGGGAGGGGGTTGGCTGGTGTATCAAATAAGATGGGATAATAGTGTGTGATAAGAGCACTAAATGTTAGCTAATTAAAGTAACTACTTGGCATGGGTAACCTTAAGATTTAATTGTACTAAAGGAAGCTGAAAATGAAAAACTGCAACCCAGGTAGGTTCATTTTTAAGGTGGCAACAAACATGTCTAAATTATATTAAGAAGGGTGTGGCCAGTTTGAGAGACAGGTTAGTCTCAACTAATTTGTCTGCAGCTCATTACTTGAGTTAATTAGAGCCATTGAATGCAATAATCTAACAGATAACATAACTGCTCTTTCAGTGAGTTAATTTCTAGTGTTTTATTTAGATGCACTAATTAGCATGTATAAGCTTCTGTACAATGCACTCACAGCAACCAGACTAGTTAGCATTGGCTAATACCTTGGCACACCACCCTCTTGTCCTAATATAGTTACTTCTTGGTCTGTTTGTGTTTGTGCAGCCACTGTACAAGTGCTTTCCTTTTTTTTTTCCTTTTTTATTTCGTGTTTGTTGCACCCGAATAAAGGCCCAGTAGTAAAGTAATGGCAGTGTCTCTCTGCCTCTACTTCTAACTGCAGAGGGTCTTGGCTAGCTACCAGCTACAGGTCCAGCCAGATTAAAGACACTTAGTTTAAGGCCAGAGGCTTCTCTGGTGCAGTTAGAGCCATGGACTTGGAAAGATAACATGTTTGCATACAGGAAACTTTTTCTTTTACTTTTTACAATCTAAATATTTTTAAGAACAATGGTTTTAAGAACTTCACTCCTCCTGCAATGAGCATTCTGAAACTCATTTTGGGCTAAATTTATGAACAGACACAGTTATCTGGCTAATGGTTACTTTTAATCATTATTCCATGTTTGCATAATGTAGTCAACCCCTTGTGTGCATTCAAGGCAGCAAGCATAAATAATATACCTGGAGCAACAAAGCTATGAGCTAGGCAGTCAAAAACGTTACATTTCTCGGTCTGTACATGATGGACCTTTTCTGCATGTTTGGAGAGCTTGCTTGTTTTTGTGCCCGTACATGCAAAAGACAGAACTGTCAAAACTGATTCTTGTAAAGTGCAAAAACACTTTTGAATGTTCAGGAGCAAGGCATCTCTCTATGGATCTGTGCTGCAGGGTGCTGCAGCTCTCCCTGCCCCTCTCATAAAGGCTCAAAGAAAAATATGTCCTTTTTAGATCGAAAACAGAGAAATGTATCATAGACAAATTATTTATTCTCTTATCGCAAATTAGAAAAAGAGCTGGTGAGATAAAATGCGCAAGATTTATGTAGCAATAATAAATAGGAAATCTATTTTTTCGGTTTCTCTGATGCCATAACCAGAACCGATAATGTTGGAGCTTATCATTACTCTGGTCTTAAAAAAATGTAACACCCCCAGTGCCTGTTCATTAGGCTGAGTGGTTAGGGTACATAAAACATGTGCACAAATACCCCGTGCAGAGATTCCCTGGTTCAACTCCAGGCTGTCCAAACCAGCCTGGAATGTATAAATGCTGTATGTCATTCCTCAGTTTTTATTCATTATCACTATCAAATAAATGATTGAAATGCCACATTAAAAAAACTAAAAAGCACGTGGAGCCTGCATGTTACTCAAATTCAAATTCTTAGCTCATATCTGGCATTTCCTTTAGGAGGCAAAATGCCCTGAAACCTAAAAAACAGAACTCTACAGGGAGAAGGCTGATCAATAGCTACTCGAGAGGGGTTGGAGATGAAGTGTTCATTTCTCTAAAGCTACAATAATGACCTAATACCTCCACTTGTGAGTCCACAGAGCTCTGTGATTATGTGTATGTGTGTGTGTTTTATATACACATGTATACTTGCCTATGAGTGTAACTGTATGTGTGTGAGTACCTTTGTGCATTTGCCTCAATGTGAAATTGTAGCTCTTCAGCCTAATGGCCAGCTGAGAAAAATGATTCCCTTCTTTCCCATGGGCAGTGAATTTAGAGCTGTTGCATCCAGTGCTTTTTTTTCTGCTTCAAAAACCTACCACTAGGAGCAGACAAAAAATACTAAAAGGTAGAGTTGTAGATAAAAAGCGAATAATGTAATGTAAGAAAAAACACCTCGCTGCACAGCGTAGACAAGGGCTGCATTAAGGCATTGACCTCGTTGTGTAGTAAGCCCTACCAGTGAATCAGATGTTTACCACATAAATCATTGAGCGTCTTTATGGTTAGTATATTGAGGTCAGCAGCTTGCTTTTATGTGTAACACACAGAACAGCTGTTTCCTTCCACAAATTCTCACATACAGAGGTATAAATTTAAACTGCATACTTTTAAAAATTTAACACTTTGATACATTTATATTCATGTACTCAGGAAGTGTATTCCAGTAAGTTAAAAGTATCTGTTATCAGTCACACAGAAATGAAAGAAAACCTGCAAACAGTTTGAAAGCCTCTATTTACACAGTAAATAATATTAATGCTATGAACAATGTCTATATTAAAGATTCAAGGTGATTTACTTTCATAGTATCATAAATTAGGAAATATGACATTTCCACAGTGTTGAGTGCGTTTAGATGCAACTGCCTGGACCAATTAAAAAACCAGGAAGTAAAACTCTTAAGAATCTCTTTTTGCAAGAGTGTCCTGGACCAAAACCTAGCATGTTTTTCGATGGAAGGAAAATCATTTAAACTCGATATCTAATTAAAATAGTATGAAGTTAGCATATTATACCAACTATCAGACCAGTGATATGTGTGAGCACAGAAAGGGGAATCAGGGGAATCCCTGGGATTTAAATACATCACAAATCACAGCTTAAAACCACACTTCTAAAAGGTGTTTTAGCTAAAACAATTGACTTAAGATAGTTTATACATAGGTCACTTTATCTAGAGATCCACCAGATAATCGACATTCATAATTCTGGAGCCACATCGAAAGAGATAATGTATACTCTCTACTTTGTTCTTGCCCTGTGGCATGATGCTGAGAGGCAGCCTTTTTTTAAATTTGAATTAATTTATGACCTGATAAAGCAATTTTTTTGTTGTTCACTGTGATTTATGCAAAAGTGAAATGGCTTTTTGTTTTGTAAGTCTTGTAAAGTCAAGTTTTACAAGTCTACTAGTGGTTTTTCTTTACACTACACTCTAGGCAGTGGAGAATCTTTACCAGCTGATCATGCTGATCCTGGAGAAACTACAGAAGAAACGACAGGGCTTCAGTGCTGAAGCTGTTCCAGCAATCACTGTGCTGAATGTGAGGTGTTTGGACAATAATATGGATGATCTTGGTGAGCTGAGTAGGACAAGAGGGAGCACAGTGAGTGTAATTTAATGTGCTTCGTGGAGTGCTGCAGTGTCACAGCAAGATGTTGCCACCCTAACACTTCCAACTACAGTATGACCATACCTGGCTTCTGGACTTTTGGGGCAGATGAAAACATTAATCTGAGTGAGTGGTAAAAAGAAATGTGTAAGGATTGTATTAATTGTGATTGAGAAGTGTTGTCATCCCAGACATGTTATGGTAATGAAATGTTTCCTTGGCCTAAATATTGAACTGCTAGCTGTTGAAATGAATCCATATTACCCATGGAAGGAGGTTATTGTTGCTGTTGCTGTTTGAATCCCGTCTGAATCAACACACTTTTTGGATTCCTTCATCAGCTGATACAGAGGTGATCCAAATTACTGTGGCTATGGTGAATGGTTATGGATAATTAATGGATCCCGACCACCCTCTGCGGTGCTTAGTAGACATGCAGCTGAATACTTTATCTAAAATCTGTCTCTGCTCTGCTGCCACAAGGACAGATCGATCCATACATTTGATCAAATTCAGGGCTTATGGGGTTTATCACAGGGCTTACACAGAGAAGCAGACAACCACTCACATCTACACCTACAGCCAATTTAGGATCACTGATTAACCTAACATGCATATCTTTGGACTGTCGGAGGAAGCTGGAGTACCCAAAGAGAACCCATACACGCACAGGGAGAACATGAATGTCCCAGCCGGTCAGTGGATTCAAACCCCTAACCTTCTTAGTGTGAGGCAACGGTGCTAACAGACTTTTCTGTATCCATACCATAATACCTGCATTCATTTTAGATTTAAGCTCCTTATTGTATCATATTTAGATTTTGATTCCTTTTTTCACTTTTTTATATTTTCTGTTGAAACAAGCTCTGTCTTTAGTGTAAGGTTTTACCTTTCCAAGCTATTTTGTTGTGAGATATTGTATATATTTTATTGAACTAAGTTGTTTTTCATGCTTTGGCTGTTATAACAGTGATTTCCCAATTTCTGAAATGTAAAAAAAAAAAGTATTTGTAATTCTAATTCTAATTAACAAAACAAATTTTTAAGCTCTCACTGAAGGAGTTCAGCTTAGTCACAAGCAGTGACAAAAAGCTGCAGCTCCCCCAAACACTGACACACACACATCTGCAAAAGGAAAATCCCCAAATGGACAAAAGACTTGCCTTACACATCAAACAATTATACCCTTCAACCTTCTGTCTATTAATTTAGCTACCTACCTATGCCTATTGAAATGTACCACAATCACCTTTTCCGTATTATTGATGAATCACCCTTTATATTTAATCTACTGTAGTTATTCCAGAGTTAGGTCCAGGGGTTGTTAGACTTTCTCATAATCTGCCAGTTTGACCAATAGAGTTGTGAAAATTCCTTCATGATCTTTTATGGCCTTTCATTTTAATTTTCAGTTTTTATGATAATAAGACATATTAATTTGAATATAACCTTCATAAACAACTCAATCACAAAAATTAATATGCAAAACAGAGTATGAGTTTATGAAGGCATGGAGAGAAAAAGTGACCAAAGACATTGCAGTATCTGGTCACTCTGACCAGGATTGCAGGCACTTCACACATGTCAAATGGACTTAAAGTGCATGCTTGCTTAAGTAAGAGGGACCTTTGCCCTGAAAAAAAAAACTTTTTATGTCCAATTTAATTTTGTTCTGAATGCTGAACTCACACTTTGAACATGGGATTTTCCAATCTTGCAAGCCCTTGCTTTAACAGAAGGAACTTCTGCAGCATGCGGTCTTTCTGTACCAGGGTGGAGCTTCATTCCTCTATAACCTGTAGTGGTCACTCCAAGACCAGGGAGGATTGGACAGGTCACAGGGCTAAAACTCAGAGAACCACACACACACTCTCCCATCCACACCAACTGCCAATTTTGCATGCGTTACATTTGCACCAAATATAGAGCCCATAGATGCCACAGGATGTTATAGTATAAATACGCATTGACAGGCAGATCCTGAGTAACAAATTCACAATCCCATGAACGAAAGAAAGAAAATAATCATGCTCCTGGTCATTTCTAACCCGATGGCTTAGATATTGCAAACTCTCCCACTTAAGCAGCTGTTTGGTCTCTGGACTGTAGACAGAGACAAATGTTCCAGTGGCTCCAACGTGCATTAATGGTGCCTTCATAGATGTGCATCCCCATGAAATCACAGACAGTATCTTTTAAACATATAAAACTGCATCCTAAAAATAATTTAAAATTTTTATTTGACTGGATCTTCTACTTCACTCCTGTCCATCTCAAATGCTCTAGCCTAAAGAAGGGAGGCACATACGCGGATCTTGTTTATATGCATTTATTTCTTTGTATGGTTGAGTTAACTTAAATTTGTGGTTACAGCATCACGACATTTTAGGAAACTTGGTTTAAGTTAAGCTAGTTCATACCTAAACCTGTTACTGCTGATACCAAAAGACTGCTGATTCACACAAGGGTCAACCTCAAGGCTATAGGAAATACCCATTACACAAAACAAAGACTACAGTCACAAAACTGTTAAATTTAGAGTGCTGAAGTAATTCAGTGTTCAAAGGAAGTTAAAACTGGTCTAGTGCATAGCCGTTAGCGAGTATGTGTGCCTTCAGCTTGCTAGGAGCTTTTGAAGTTTCTTTTCTGCCAGACACAGACTGTTGCAACAGCTTTCCCTTTGGCACTGGGAGACAAACAACACAGGCATATCTCTTCCACACCAAAATTACAGTACATTACATGTTTCAATTAAATTCACACATACATGTAAACCACAGCTCCCATAGGTCTATGAGAGAAGCTAATTAGTCAGAATAATTCAGTGGAGTATCTCACTGCATCTCTCAGTGTCAGTGCCTTTTGCCAATGCTAATTACCCACTGCTCTCCTAAACTTGAAGGAACACTTGCCGTGTGGGTACGTAAATATTTGTAGGTGCATATAGCCATTTAATAAACACACCTTATTGTAATTCTATTGTAACTTCAAAGTCATTACTTCATGGCCCTTTTCAATTAATCACAAAGGGCACCTGAATTCAGCTCTAAGAATCTCATTATTCAATATAATCAGTCCCAAAATGACTCAACTGAATGCAGTAGCAAATACTGATGTGGAGAGGTGGGGGGCAAGGCCTGTTCTTTGCTGAAACTGAACATACTACAAGAACATACAGTACTGTGCAAAAGTCATCCCTCAAAATCCTAGAGAACCAGCCACACAAGGCACCTGAAAAATCAGTAAAACCACTTTTTTTTAAATAAAAAGCTGACTATGTTTGCCCATTAAAAAAAAAGAAAAAAATTACTTTATGATAATAACATTCCCTTTGGTAGAGAACATTAATGAATTTAGTGTCAGTATTAGGTGTGTTGACCAGACAAGACAAACAGAGGATAGACAGCTATTACTTCATGGTCTCTATATAATTTGCCATACATCCTAGTAATTCCTTTACATTAGACATTAATCATTTCAGGTATAATAGTTTAAAATAATTTCAGTGATTTTCATGATTGTAATAAAAAAAATAAAAATGTATTTGGAAAACTGTATGCTGCTGTAATCCTCACAGCTCCTTTGGGACAACAGAGACCTCCAATGACACTCATATACACAGACTAAGTGTTGAGGCATTTGTTAATCTTGTAAACATCCTTTCACTGATCTCTCATTAATTCAGCCCAGAGGGTGACAGGGAGGGTGGGGGGGGATAAAGAAAGGGAGAGGGGAATGCATGCGTTTGAAATTGAGTCAATTAACTGCTGGTGCAAAGGCAGCTCTTCCTCTCTTTTAGAAATATGGTAATGCAAATCATGTTAATCTCTTCTCTCCTGTTGGAACAATTTACAAGGTACTGGCTTTATATCTGCATTTTCTAATTATTATTTTGTGTGTGTCCACACAAAACCTCTGTAACCTCTTTGTCTAAGTGCATACAAAAACATATACACTTAAAAGTGAAAACTGTAGGGCCAAAACTTGGAACCCACTGGGCATCGTCTGATGACTGAAGCCCTATTTGCATAAGATTAGTATTACCGGTAGACATCGTATGATTTAGGAATTACACTATACCTACTCACTTCCAACCTCTCTTTAGTGAGGGCAATATTTCTGTAGTTTTCCATCTGTATAAAACCACAGTGGCTTTCAAATCAACAATCAACAATCAAAGGAGCTGCCTTCAGTTCCTGCTTGTTTGTTGGTCTCTCTCTTTAGTTTTATCTTCAGTAACTGAAAAGCATGCTCTATCGAGTTGAGAACAGGTGACTGACATTGCCATTGCCGTATTCCATTTCTTTGCCCTGATTACCTCTTGGGTTTCTTCTGCACTATGCTTTGGACCATTATCCATTTGCACTGTGAAGCGCTGTCTATAGCCTTATACACTTCAGAATTCATCCTGCTACTTCTCTGAGCAGCCCATGCCTCCACCATGTTTGACAGATAATGTGGAATTCTTTGGATCATGAGCCCTTTCTCCATACTTTTGTCTTCCCATCATTCTGGTACAAGTTCATCTTAGTTTCATCTATCCAAATAATTTTTTCAGAACCGTGCAGCCTGTTTTAGATGTTTTCTGGCAAAGTCTAATCTGCTCATGCATGAGACACTCAGTTCCATATATGTTAACAGATAATAGATAATATGTTTCCACAACACTGCTTTCCTCCCGAGGTCCCTCTTTGCATGTAGTGTCACAAAGTTTCCTTGAACTCGGATACGCAAAGAACCAATTTTTCTTCCATGTTTTTGTTCATTGTGTGGTTGAACTCAGCGTGGCTGTAGGCTTCGTTTCTATTGGTCACACGAATGTTGGTCACACTGCACAGTGATCAAAATTCAACCCACTTGAACATTGACCGCGGCATGCGTGAGTACTCCTCGTCGGCGCGCTAGTGCTTGTGCTGCGCTTTGCTCGGCACAGCAGGAAACCACTTTTGCGTGGCGCAAGGAATAGAAAAGAAAGGGTTTCAGAGCACAGCGCAGTGCATGTTGCTTCCTATGTGAAAAGGCTTTTACCCTGTCCCGTTAATGTTTTGCTTTTGTTTTTGGTCGCCTTTTACCAGCCAAATAAAACAGAGATTTTGAGTTAATCTCCATCTGCCACTTCTTGCATTTTGGGTCCACACTCTGTTTGTCACACATCTGTTCACATGACATCTTTTGGTGTTGCTGAGCTGGCCAGTGCATTCATTCTTTTTAAGAATATACCAGATTGTTGGTTTGGCCATTCCTAAAGTTTTTGCTGTCTCTCTGATAGATTTATTTTTGTATCTCAGCCTAATGATGGCCTCGCTCACTTGCACTTTCTTTCTTTCAGCCTCATATTTAAAAATACAGTGACAAGTTATAAAATGGCTATAATTCCTAAACAGTTAATGGAATTTTTTTGTAAAACCCTTTGAATTACAGCTGAAATTCTGCACATCAATCACATATTGATTGTTTGATTTAAAATCCACTGTAGTGGTGTACAGAAGCAAAACTATAAAAATTGTGTTGTTGTCCAACAAATGATTGGCCTAAAGTGCATCTGGAAAGTATTCACAGCACTTCACTTGTTCCACATTTTGCCATGTTACAGCCTTATTCCAAAATGGATTAAATTCATTTTTCACCTCAAAATCCTACACACAATACCCCATAATGACAAAGTGAAAAAAGTTTGCTTGAAGTTCTTGCAAATTTATTAAAAATTAAAAACAAAAATATAACATGTACATAAGTATTCACAGCTTTTGCCATGACACTCAAAACTGAGCTCAGGTGCATCTTGTTTCCACTGATCATCTGTCAGATGTTTCTACAACTTGATTGAAGTCCACCTGTGATAAATTCAGTTGATTGGACATGATTTGGAAAGGCACACACCTGTCTATATAAGGTCCCATAGTTGACAGTACATGTCAGAGCACAAACCAAGCCATGAAGTCCAAGGAATTGTCTGTAGACCTCAGAGACAGGATTGTATCGAGAGACAGATCTGGGGAAGGGTACAGAAAAATTTCTGCACCACTGAAGGTCCCAACGAGCACAGTGACCTCCATCATCCATGAATGGAAGAAGTTTGGAACCACCTGGACTCTTCCTAGAGCTGGCCACCAGAGGTGACTAAGAACCCGATGGTCCTTCTAACAGAGCTCCAGCGTTGCTCTATGGAGAGAGGAGAAGCTTCCAGAAGGACAACCATTTCTGCAGCATTCCACCAATCAGGCCTGTATGGTAGAGTGGCCAGACAGAAGCCACTCCTCAGTAAAAGGTACATGACAGGCTCAGATCTCCGGAGAGATCTGAAAATGGCTGTGCACCAACGCTCCCCATCCAACCTGATGGAGTTTGAGAGGTTCTGCAAAGAAGAATGGGAGAAACTGCCAAAAATAGGTGTGCCAAGCTTGTAACATCATACTCAAAAAGACTTGACGTTGTAATTGCTACCAAAGGTGCTTCAACAAAGTACTGAGGAAATGCTGTGAATACTTATGTACATGTTATATTTTTGTTTTTTATTTTTAATAAATTTGCAAGAATTTCAAGCAGACTTTTTTTCTCTTTGTCATTATGGGGTATTGTGTGTAGAATTTTGAGGTGAAAAATGAATTTAATCCAT
>VUQS01037242.1:8531-19149 GCA_015108495.1 Heterochromis multidens
ATATCCCTGTTTAAAAAAAAAAAAAAAAAAAAAAAAAAAAAAAAAAAAAAAAAAAAAAAAAATAAAAAAATAAGGAAAAAAAAAAAAAAAAAGTATTTACAAAACATTTACAAGCTGACAGCTATACAACATTAGCAACTCAGATAAAATAATGCTGATAAATATGAATATATGATATTTGTTTAGCTTTAACGAGCACAAAATAAAAGAACATACCGACAGTGAACAAAAACAGTACAGTCCATCTAATGGTTTAAGTCTGACATACACTGGAAAATATATCCACTCACATTAGGTCAGCCGGGACGACTCGCACAGCTTAATAATACCCTAGCCTACAGAGACTCGTTATATTGTTTTAGTTTAAGCAAACATTCACATTGTCATACATGGCTCTTAGCTAAACAATTCTCTAGTGTTGCATTAGGTGTGCTTTGCTGTGTCTGACTGACACATAACGAAGGAAAACAAAAAATAACGTTGCTTTACACATCACAGGCCTCTTTCCGAAGTCCTGCATGGGTGAAATATTCTGATATGGGAAACATAGCTGAGATATGGAGAAAACATAGCAGAGAACAGTTTTCCAGGTGTACATATGACACATAATTATTTACAGAACAGAAACAGTATGTTTCAGTACTCTGAACACTTTCAAGTGCCCTTAAAGGACCTGTTTCAAATCAGGCAAGCCTGACAAAGAAACAGGAAATTTCTGGTTTCTTTCTCCCTACAAAAATGCCAAGTTCATCCACTGAAATGCTGCTTAGGCAGCTTCATTTAAAAACTGTAATTTTTTAAGATTGTCCAAATGTTCAGATAATTTCAGCTGTGCTTTAGGAAGTATTTTAAATACAAAGGAAATTTTAAGTGCTGTTGTTCGTAGCTAAATGTATAAGAGCAATTCTTATAAGAAAGCTATATAATTTAGATATTTGAATTTGCCATAAAATTATTAAGGCCCACTCAGTGACTCATTGTCTTCATGATATTAGTCCCTCAATCAAGGTGAAGGTTTGTGATCATTGCAAAAAAACAAAACACAAACATAACACAACAGCTGATGGCCAATCACTGCAGTTCAACTGTCCTCCCCCCCAACACTTCTTTTGATGCACTTACTCCCACCATTAACATTGAGAAATGGTCCAAAATTAAAACCTGCGGTCTTAAAACTGGTGAAATTTTCAAAAATTTTCAAGGAAAGAAACTGTAAAAATCAAACAGTGCAGATTTTGGTGCGATGAGAAGCTAAATTGATAAAAAAGAATCTGTGGATGGCAGACAGTGAGGAATTAAATCTGTAGAGCAGGCTACAGATTTACCAACACACATTCCTGTCTGCCATTCACATACTTTTAAGCACCTGTGAGGTCATTGGCTTGCTAGTAGATAAAACCTTGTATAAAGGGAGCTCTCCCCCCTCTTATTTAGTGCACATCATGAATTCACTGCCTCTTTCTTCACAGAGGCTAATAAACATCATGCAACTCTAAATAAAATTGTAGCCATTAGGTGTCATTATTTGGACAAACCACACACCTTTTACAATTTTCTTTACAGGGATCCAACTGTATTGCACACATTAACAAAGTCCTCAACAGACCTCATCTTTTAATACAATGTCCTGCACACTACGCCCAGCGACCACTGGACACGAAGCTTCTGCTGAAGGAGAAACTCGTGTCTGAACTCTTGTGCTTTCCCCAAGCGCCAAACGGCACCACGATGATTGTGCTGTTGTCCTCTGAACCATACTGAAGAGCCTTAGAAAGCAGAGAACCACAATGTGGAAAAACACAGTTATCGGGTTTGTCAATGATTTATCAATTACACCAAAAATTTGT
Source organism: Heterochromis multidens (assembly GCA_015108495.1). Lineage (NCBI taxonomy): Eukaryota > Metazoa > Chordata > Actinopteri > Cichliformes > Cichlidae > Heterochromis > Heterochromis multidens. The sequence goes on from VUQS01037242.1 coordinate 10,379, forward strand.
CTTCTGTAGGAAACGTCCAAAGTTGAGGAAACATTTAGGAATTCTCTAACAAACTTCAAACATTAAGCAGAATCCATGTCTGATGACTGGCTAAAGGATGATCAACATGGACACCGTTTTGGGAACCTTTTTTTTTGTGTCTTTGCTGATGATACACACTAAAAGTATAAAATGTTTTACCTGCTCAGATATTCTCTGCGCCGCCTCTTTGGGGTCATGACACTGGTTGATGACATTGCAGATCTCCTGGCTGTTCATAATAAAGTTAATGCCATCTGTGGTCAGTGCCAGGAATGAGTCATGGACATGGTGCAACTGAAGGAGGAAAAATAAATAAATAAATGTTAATAACAGGACTTAAAAAAAGAAGTATACTGAATGCAATTATTGCAAAAAAGTTAAGCAAAACCATGAAGACATGTTGAGACTGTCTTTATGGACTTCTTCTTAACAGATGAGAAAATGTGCTCTGCTGGTTAATCAGTGTGTTCATGTCTAAGTCCATAACTTGTTGCTAAGGCAGTTTTTTGTAGTTTTGCCTCTGTACATCACCACAGTGGATTTTAAATTAAAAAAAAAAAAAAAAATCTGAATGAAGTGCAGACTTTCAACTTTAATTAAGGGGTTTAACAAGAATTTTGCATTAACTGAATTACAGTCATTTTTTTATACACAGTCCCCCATTTTTAAAAGGCTCAAAAGTAATTGGACAAGTATTTTAAATATAACCATTGTTTTTAAATACTTGGAGGAAATCCTCTGCAGTCAATGCGTGAAGTCTAGCACCATTGGGCATCGTCAAATGATGCGTTTGCTCCCTTGAGATGCTCTGTTAGGTCTTTACTGCAGCCTCCTTCAGTTGATGCTTGTTTTTTTGTGTGCCTTTAGTTTTGTCTTTAGCAACAGAAAAGCTGCTCAGTTGGGTTGAGATCAGGTGACTGACTTGGCCATTGAAGAATATCCCATGTCTTTGCCTTAAGAAGCTCTTAGGTCAGTTCACTTTGAGTCATTATCTATTTGCACTGTCAGATCATTTTTGCAGTATTTGGCTGAATCTGAGCAGAGCCCTGCATACTTCAAAATTCATCCTCCTGCTTCTAACAGCAGTCACATCATCATTAAACACTAGTGCCAGTTGTATTCATTCACCATCCACCTATTGTATTTCATATGGAAACCAATGGTACACAGACATGTAAAACACTGCCTTGGAAAATCTGAACTACACACTCTCCACATTAATGGCTGGAAGTTCTTCAATTAAACAGTTAATTTTTTGGGTCATATCTGAAAAACCAAAGATGAAAAGAAAATAAAGACAAGTGTTTGCTTTGCACTTCATGCTAAGAAGCTAAACTGGGGACAAACTAAATGTATAAACCTACCGACACTCTTTTGGTCTCAGGTTCAGCAATGACTCCCGTCTTCTTCAGGTCAAAGTCTCCAATACTGCGCGTCATCGCCAACCTGCCATTGACATTGGGCTGCCCCAGGCTATTCCAGGTGATAAAACCCCCACTCTTCTTTATCCTTCAACCAGGTGCAGATCAGTACATCAGTAAATGTATGTTTCAAGTAACAAAGACAATATTCTTCTCAGGGCACTTACAATTTAAAAAACAAAAAACAAAAGAAAGTTTAAAACATGCTTTATAAGCATCAAGCTTTGGCATCATGTACCTCTCCTTCTCATCCTTCCTCTCAGGGGTGTGGTCAACAGTGAGTTTAAGGGCCTTGCCCTTGCGGCACAACATGGCACGACTGTCACCCACGCTGCCGACCACCAGCTCGATGCTGTCCCTCAGCAGGGCCACAGTGGCGGTGCTTCCTGCGTTCATCCCGGGTGCTACAGAGACATAAAAGAAAATCTCAAGATCCACACAGTCACTGCCCACAGTGTTAACAACAACATGGTGTATCTCACACACTCGCATTCACACACTACAACATGAACACATGGGTGGGAAGCCATGTAGTAGACTTAGAAAAAAACTACAGATCACACAGTAAACAACAGAGGAGGCAATTACACATGCAGGTTGAACTGTTGCAGAATAGAGCTGAGGTCCAGAGCAAATGTTACAGCAGGTAAGTCTAAAGCTGAATCCAAAAGATTAACAACACTTATCAGTGCCCAATACTGGGTTTGATACTCAAAGCAACACAGACACATCAGAAAATTTCATAATAATCAGTGAGATAGGCATTTTATTTTTCCTCATATGTTCACCATGGATGCCACAAGAGTTGTGAAAATGTAATAAGTCAGTCACAAGGGAAATTATATTTAACTGACTCAGTAGAGTTAAGTGACTAGTCTTTTAAATAAATAACAAGAAGAAATACTTTATTAATGCCAAAAGTTGGGAAACAACTCAAACAAGTATTTACTGCCAAATATTTGAGTTTGGCAAAGAATGTTTTGGTGGTATCTAAATAACAGTAAAATTTAATTTCCTTAAAGGGATGACCCTTTCCTCTCCAAAGAATTAAATGAGGAGATAGCCAGAAATTTTTTTTTTTTAAGCCTAATCTGAATATTAAACATGGACTAGATCTGTTGCTGACAACATAAATCTCACACAACTTTCAAACTGAAGCACTGTCTCACAAGAAGCATTGCATACACTTGGTGAAAAGAGAAAAGCAAAGAAAGAGAGAGATAGAGAGAGCTAGAGGGAGAGAAAGAGAGAGGGAGAAGGAGAGAAGTGAGAGAAAGATAGGGAACCTTCCAGTAGTCCAGGATTTAGGACCCGCTGGACTCTCCTTCAATATCTAGCCTCTCGTCATCCACACTGGTGCCAAGGGCTTCCAGCTCTTAGCTGGGTCTGCAGCTGCCGTAGATAACATGCACACACACATACAGGCATATTGGGACATTTCACACAGCGAGGCCGAAGTGAGGCCATGTAACAAGTACACTAGCTTTCATATATCATCAAAGTTAAGACATAAAGGTGGTTGAGAAAATTCAAGCTAATCTGAAGAATTTTACAGAAATAGGGCAAACAGGTAAATCAGATTTATTGAGGGAAATGTTTTGCATTAACTTTTTTGAGGGATGCTCAAAACTCCCTTAATATTAATGCCCGCTTTAAACAAAACACTTTGCAGACAGGAAAGAAAATAAAAACAGATTGGTGACAAATTAAAGGAAAACTCAGCATTAACCATGAACAGACTCAAAGTCTTGGACCTCCACTGATAGATGTGATTCTTTCCAAAGATATTCTCTCACTAGGTGGTTCTGGTGGTGAGGAAGTTCTTAACTAGATCTGGTAACTACAGTCAAGAATTTCTATAATTTTCACACTAATCGACCCACAGGGTGAACCCTGTGTGGTGTCATGTAGGTAAGGAAACACAACTGTTCTGTTTATACAAACATGTACTCGGATTTTTCCTTTAATTTGTTACCTTTCTGTTTGTGGCAATGTCGTGCTGGAAGCAATAAAAACACTAACATATTTTCTACGTGTAGCTAGTTTATTCATGAATTATTAAGGAACTTTGGGGGAAAATGACAGACCTCTAACCAAAAGTGCTCAGTGGGGAAATCCAAAGCTTCAACGCCTAAGTAGGATAAGTAAATTATGTTTGAAGAGAGAAGAAACAAGTGTCATCACATATATACAGTGTACACAGTATATCCAAGTACATGCAACATGATAGAACCTACCATTTGGAGAGAAGTGTAAATGCCTTGCAAGAGCTTTGTCTACTTCAAGAAAGGCTTTTGTTAAAACTAATTCCAGATTTTCCTCGTCTGCCATAAGGTTCCTTAAAGGAAATCAGAAAGAAAAATTCAAATTATTCAAATTATTTATCAGCGAATAAATAAGCTGCCTGCGACAGTGACTCATATACAAATATGCAACCAGATTTTACAAACTCCTTACGTGATATATTTTTCCATGTATTTTTCACAGAAGTCAGCTGCCTCCGATCCGCCGTGCCCATCAAACACAGCAAAGTAGAGCACGTTGTCGGTCAGCTGGGAGACCCGGTAGCGGTCTTCATTGCCCTTGCGTTGACCAATGAGTGAGGCACAGCCTACCTTGGATAGACTAACTTTAGGAATGGGCTTGCCATAACGAATGCTGGGGGGCAGCAGGATGGGCTCATCGATACGATCGTCCCAGATGCCAAATGAATCCCAGGTAGTGGGGTGGCCACTGCTGTCTGGATCAAAGCGTGTATTACTGTGCCGATTTTCTGACGGGGTGTAGAGCTGTCTGCGGAAGATGAACTGGAAGTGGGTGTCATGCTGGAACGGAAGCGGGAATAAGGCCATGTGTACAAGACCGCCTCGACCCACATGAAGACCACTGCATCTTGTCAAGCGTGCGAGACAGGCTGCTGACATCACCCTGACAGCACAAACACTGGGGAACACACTGGATGGAGAGGCAGAACAGTGTGCTGTCCGAACAATCAAAGAAAAATCAGTCAGACTGGGAGCAGGATTTTTACTGAACATGACAAAAATCTTTTGTTTGTTCAGGAGGAGCCTCTGTTATGAGGACTAAAGGTCTGTTCAAACTAGAAATCATTAAGCAAACACAGTGTACTTATTTCCAATCAGGAGGAAAGAAACTGAGATGATAGAAATTGATAGAAATTCCTTCATGTTTTTGAAACATAATCTATCTAATAGTTTAAAAAAGTGACAAATATCTACTGATTGACTAGGATCTGATGTTTTTCTTGGTCATTCACTAAAAACCCAGAGGTTTCCTTTGAATATAAGACTGTTAATCGAATACATCTCCTTCAAACCCAGTAAACTTACTGACCTTTTTACAAGTCTCTTAATATTTGACGGAAAATAAAGATGACTGGTAGCTGCAGCCCAAAAGGTCTCTGGTTCATGTTCCAAAGCTGACCCCAACTCACCATGTTCAAATCAAAATTTAGTCGATTAAAAATAAGATTCAAATAAAGCCTATTACACATTTACAATTGTGAAGTTTGGTTTAAGGATTCAACAGGCATTTTGTCACTGTCAACTAATCACAACTCAAAATTTAACCCAGTTTTATTTGATATTATTTATGTGCTTCCAAGCACTTCTAACAAATACAGCATAACATTTTAACAACATAATGAAATGACGAGCTGCTAAATGATCTACAGTACTGTGCAAAAGTCTCAAGCCACTCCTCATTTCTTTACATTTTGACCTTCTGAAGGTCTTTCAAAGTTTTTCAGTCCTTGTCCCTGACCATTTTCAAAGGAATGTTTTTTGGGTTTTTTTTTAAGCTACTTAACACTGACCTATGAATCATTCAAGCTTAAAAAAATACTGACGGCTGCCAGTGCTACCCCTCAGCCTCCTAGTAGATCCACCTATGGTATAAATGTGAAAATCCTAGGTGACGTCCTTCTTGAGTTATTGCATTCACAAGATTTTCAGAAAACTTGACCTCTGACTTTGACCTTGAGGTCGAGGTCACGGAGATTCGAACTCGACCGAGATTTTTAATAGATACACTCATGGTATCAATTGGAAAATCCTAGGTGATATTCAGAAAAGCTGACCTCTGACCTTGACTTTGAGGTCAAGGTAAGGCACCTAATTCAAAGGATGAATACACATAACAGACAACTTAGCAAAGAACCAATTTTAAATTCTATCTTTAGGCACTTTGTTACTAACAGCCTGTCACATAAACACATTTGTTCCCATTTCTTTAGTTTAATCTACAAAAAAATCCCAACGATAACCCAGTTTGACAGGCATACAATTTAATTTTTGGACCAACAAGGTGATTCCCAAAGAGCTATTATCTGAAAACTTGGCAGTATGTCCTAAAAAGAAGAAGAAGAAGAAAAAAAAGGTAGTCGCCTAAAAACTAGCTAAAGGAGATAAACAGAAAAACTATCCACAGCAGATGAACAGTATCTGAAAGTCATGTCCTTAAGAAATAAGAAAAAAATACAGCAAAGACCTGAAACACTGACCGACCGATCAGTCATGGATTCATGCTGACAGAGAACAGAACAAAAGGCAGCAAACATCAAAAGATGAGCTTTGAATGTCCTTCAAGAAGCCTGGAGAACTATTCCTGAAGACTATTTAAAGAAATGACAAGAAAGCTGCCTCAGAGAGTTCAGGCTGTGTTCAGTAATAAATGTCATCACACCAAATATTGACTTTCAAGCTTGTTAGAATTATACAAACAGTTTTTGCCTTATATGCTGGATTTCCATGTATGTTTGCACCCATTTCCCATTTTCCTAGGAAAACAAAGAAATGAGGGGTGACTCAAAACATCGACACAGCAGTGTAGATATTCTTAACAAGGTGAACTAAAAGCAGTATATGCAGACTTTAAGTTACTTAATATTATACAGGTTCCTAAAATGTACGAAATGAACAGAAAAATGAGGGGGAATAAAAAAAATACTTATAGCTTATCACTAGTGGAGATAAAGACCATTATAAAATGTAACATTACAAACTGCACAAACACTGAGGGAAGCTAAACTAAATTACAGCAACTTCACTTCAATAAGCAGTAACATAAGCAGCATTTACCCAGATGGACTTTAACATAACTGTATTTGATTTTATTAGAGAATAAGCACCGATTAGGGAGACATTATTCATATACTGTAAACCATCGCAGAGGAAACCGCGTACTGATGTACGTCAACGCTAACGAATGATGCAACAGCCGTTCAGCTAGCTGCTGCAGTATCCATCCCGATATCACTACTGTGTTTGGCACTTAGAGCGGTTTCCCCAACTGAATCTGAATAAGAAGCAGTCCTTAATAACATACAGTTTAGTTAATGCACTTAAAACAACCAGTAGACAAACGGCAACGTTATGCGTTTTTCGTATTAGCATTAACTAGCGAGCTGCAAACGACGGCTCTGTAGCAGACAAGCTAAAAGGCGGCTATCCTCCGCTAGAAGCTCCCATTTTATCCAACATTACCGGGACTTCGCCCCTGACCTTTCAGCCGCATGCTGACTAAAAACCATACCTCAGGCCTTTCAGGTGTATTTGTCAGATTTAAAAATCCTCTGCTGGCTTCTTAAGGCGTGACAACAAACTGAATGAAAACGGCCAGCCTCCTCGTCTCGTCTTGTTATCAAACAGCAAGGCCTGTGATGTGACCGCACCAATCACGATGCTGTAAGAGTATCCGCCCACATTGACGCCCCGTGTACGGCGCATATGATTGGCCGACGAAACTCTTAATGACAGCTATGTGCACCAATCATAAAGCGGCACCTCCAAGCGCCAAAGGCAGCCGGACACCGATAGAAAATACAGTTTGTGACACAATGTCCGCATCCACAACATTTATTTTGTTCATTTAACTTCTGCTTTCTTTATGGCCACTAGTTTAGATCCAGAGCCTCCTGTAGATCTATAGGTAATCTGAGGCCTGGGTGTTTACCTCAGTCCAGCCCTAGCCTGCTGGAATCTAGGTTACTGGGTTCAGAAAGAAATCCTATCACTGTGCCAAACTCTTTCCATACCTGGGGCTAAAAGTTAAAGATAAGTGGAAAAGGAGGGTGATTTGGATTTTAAAAAAAAATGATCTCAAACCTTATAAGAAAAAGAAACATATATTAGGGGGGGAAACTTGGTTTGATTTGGATCTTGCTGAGAGTCAGAAAAATAATTTGGTGTAGCCCAGACCAATTTATTTATTTATTTTTTGTTTACCTTTGTTATTCTAGAAAGAGATAGCCTCTTTTTTCTGGTTTTTTTTCTGTCGTTATGTTGTTTATGTTATGTTAATTGTAATTAAAGTCTTGAGGTGTACATAACTCTGTTATTAGATAAATTTAGTGAGATAAAAGTTAAAATATTTCTCCTGAAATGTGGCAGGATAGAAGTAAATATATAAAGTTGCAGAAAATGGAAATACTCTATTTAAGCACAAGTACTCAGGGAGTACTTGACATGGTTACTATAATTAACCAAAAACTAGCGTATAGATGTAGCTTAGTTAAATAAAAAATAAAAAAAATAGAAAATGAAAATGGACTGAAACACGTTTACTTACTCTGTAGAATTAAAATGTGTCAACACAATAGCCTGAGGAGGCTTTGGTACATATGTGAATTGAGACGAGATGTCTGTGTGACTGAGTGTCAAGTGTTTCTATTGCTGCATTGTTTTATTGCTCTGAACTTCTTAAATCTTACAATCTGACAAATCACATAAACTAAAACCAACACCCCAAAAAGTTGAATCTGTTCATCTGGACGTGGCGTTTTTTAGTGGGAGAAACGTTTCGTTTACCAACTGGTAACTTCTTCAGTCTCAGCTGACTGTAGGTAGTTCGTAAGAGATTACAGGATGACCCCAACCTCAGCAACAGGACCACCCTCAACACTGACCAAGTGTGTCTGCTCTTGGAACTGTGCCTTCAGTCCACGTATTTCACATACAAGGGCCAGTACTACAGGCAGAACCATGGGTGCGCCATGGGCTCCCCAGTTTCTCCTATTGTGGCCAATTTGTATATGGAGGAAGTGGAAAAGAGGGCTTTGTTATCCTATTCTGGAACACCACCGAGTCATTGGTTCAGGTACGTGGATGACACCTGGGTGAAAATCAAATCTCAGGACGTACCACAATTCACTGATCACATTAACTCGGTGGACAAACACATCAAGTTCACCAGGGAGGATATGAAAAATGACAGGCTAGCCTTCTTAGACTGTGAGATTTCCATCAGCAATGGGGGGCATTTGAAAGTCAGTGTGTACCGTAAACCAACACATACGGATCAGTATTTAAG
>VUQS01037243.1:1550-12385 GCA_015108495.1 Heterochromis multidens
CCCTTGGATGGTTTGGCTGGAGGCCGACCATGGCAGTGATGTAGACCCTTGGGTTCTAGACCCACTGGCTTGGGCTCTGGACTCTCAGGCAGAGCGGGACCCACTGGCTTGGGCTCTGGACTCAGGCAGCGTGGGACCCACAGACTCTGGACTTAATGGCTCAGGCACAGGCGGATGCAGAGACTGCTCAGCAGGGCCCATTGAGGTCTCTGGTAACTGGGAGTGTGGCAGCACTGACACAGGTTGCTCAGGATACACAGGTTTGTCAGGAGGCTGAAGCTGCGCAGGGCACTCAGCCTGCTCGGGTTGCTCAGGCTGGGGCTGCGCAGGGCGCTCAGCAGGCTCGGGTTGCTCAGGCTGGGGCTCAGCAGGCACAGGATGCTCAGGCTGGGGCTCAGCAGGCTCAAGTTGCTCAGGCTTGGGTTCAGCAGGCTCGGGTTGCTCAGGCTGGGGCTCAGCAGGGTCAGGTTGCTCCGGCTGGGGCTGCGCAGGTCTCTCAGCAGGCTCAGGTTGCTCGGGCTGGGGCTGCGCAGGGCGCTCAGCAGGCTCAGGTTGCTCAGACTGGGACTTGTGGCAACGTTGACGGGTGCCCTGCCTCCTCCCGGAAGAGGAAGCTGGCGAGGCAAGGGTTGCAGGCTCCATGTCCTCAGACCACAGCCTCACCAGGAAGGACGCTGGACCTGACATGGGATCCATGGCTTCCTCCTTGGACTGGCCAGTCAGCAGCGGTGTTAAGGCTGGAGAACTAACAGGCTGCTGCGGCGACGGAGCACTACCTGGCTGCTGGTGAGGGGGTAGCTGGCGAGAGGCTGAGCCAGCCCACCCTAATCACAGAGGTCTCAGGTAGAGGTGGGGCAGCTGTAGAGTCAGACAGCTGAAGCAGAGAGGCCAGACTGGGGAGCTGTGGATGAGGAGCCGGGGATGACAGGAGAGGAGGGTGTGTGGATGGTGTGGGGAAGCTGGGACTTCAGTCTCCGGAGCTGGGTTTCCATGTGTGGTATTGAATAAAAAAAGTTCAAGATGGTTGGAGACAGAAGCAGACGCGGATGTGAGTTAATTATTCCCCTCATGGCAGATAGTCCCACAGATAACACATTAATGTCCTTAGCGTCCTGAATTCATACAGAAATCTTTAAAAATCTTTGAAACTCCTCCCGTAGCTCCTCATCCAGCAAGACAGAAATGTCTGCTGGGTCCATTGTGTGGTCGCATTGTTCTGTCATGGTTAAGCAGGAAGCGGACTCCAAATGCAGACTTAAAGGCAAACTTGATGAATTGAAAACTGACCTTTATTTTGGCTGCAGCAAATCCACAGTGCAGATGAAAAGAGGTTCAAAATCCAAAAATATGGCATGTGGAAACACCAGTCCGACTAACAAAACCGACAGTACAAAACAGTACGAGTACAGTACGTACAAGGAACTGAGGAAACCATCCATCCATTTCATCCATCCATTTTCTTCCACTTATCCGGGGCCAGGTCACGGGGGCAGCAGCCTAAGCAGAGAAGCCCAGACCTCCCTCTCCCCAGCCACCTCCTCCAGCTTATCTGGTGGAACACTGAGGCGTTCCCAGGCAAGCTGGGAGATGTAATCTCTCCAGCGTGTCCTGGGTCTGCCCCGGGGCCTCCTCCTGGTGGAACATGCCTGGAACACCTCACCCAGGAGGTGACCAGGAGGCATCCTTGTCAGATGCCTGAACCACCTCAACTGGCTCCTTTCGATGTGGAGGAGTAGCGGCTCTACTCTGAGCCCCTCCCGGATGGCTGAGCTCTTCACACTATCTCAAAGGGAAAGGCCAGCCACCAGTATTATTATTATTATTAGTATTATTATTATTGACCAGTAAATCGAGAGCTTCGCTTTTATGCTCAGCTCTCTCTTTACCACGATGGACATCACTGCAGCCGCAGCCCCGATCTATCTGTCGATCTCCCGCTCCCCTCACTCGTGAACAAGACAAGGTACTTTAATTCCTTCACTTGGGGCAGCAACTCGTCCCTGACCCGGAGTGAGCACTCCACCCTTTTCCAACTGAGGACCATGGCCTCAAACTTGGAGGTGCTGATTCTCATTCCCACCGCTTCACACTTGGCTGCGAACCGCTCCAGTGCGAGCTGGAGGCCACCACCTGATGAAGCCAACAGAACTACATAATCTGCAAAAAGCAGAGATGAGATTCTGAGACCACCAAAGTGGAAGCCTTCCGCTGCGCCTAGAAATTCTGTCCATAAAAATTATTAACAGAATTGGTAACAAAGGGCAGCCCTGGTGGATTCCAACACCCACTGGGAACGAGTCTGACTTATTGCCGGCAATATGGACCAAGCTCTTGCAACAGTTGTATAAGGACCGAATAGCTCGTAGCAACGGGCCAGACACCCCATACTCCTGAAGCACCTCCCACAGAATACTCCGAGGGAGGTGGTCGAATGCCATCTACAAATCCAGCACAGCTTTCGGGGTAAACCACTGTTCACACCTTACATCAGGTGACCTCAATAGGTCACATGATAGGTTGGGGCAAAGTCTCACAGTGGTTTAGCCTGAAACCCCTGGTGGTAATGACCCACGCCTTTTTTCACACCTTGGCGCATGTGATGACTCACACGATCAATAGTGGGTTAACGACCACCTCTCAAGACACAACCCCCACTAGGGTTTAAATACCTGGGACTCTCCACCATTTGGTTTTAGAACTGAAGAAGCCTCTTGGATGAAAGGTGAAACATTTTCAAACAACTTAAAGAAGTCCAGTTGCCTTCTTTCAAGCTCTTAAGACCAGCTGAAATGCTGCACATTATCACTTTAACTGGCACTTGCACTGATACCCATCTAATTTGTCACATTTGCACACTTTTCACTTCCATTTTCAATCACAATGTTTTCCAGTTATTTAATAGCACAGAATACAATTGCAATTAGACTAATTGTGAAGCATTAGCGAAAAAAAATACCATTTGAAGGTTAAATGATCTTTCTTGTCTATCATTCAGTTCAGGTTATTAAGCACTCATGGTTAAAGGAAACAACTGACTATCAGTTTGAAATGAAAGACAGTGTTCTCCATGTTTTAAAGACCAGTGGTTTGTTGACCCATTCGTCAACTCCGACCTCTTCTCTATATCAGCCTGTTTGACTCTCAATCGCTGATGTTGAATGATTAACATAAAAAGTTACAAATTAGCTTCGACATAATCTGTGTATCTTGTTTCTAATGGGAGAACAGTCTCAAAACACAAATTAGCTGCAGTGTGCTTCACAAACTATACAGTTTATAACATCTTTGACATCGTCATGTTTTGACTAAGGAGTTGATCATACCAGATCAATGCTGAATTCCATACAAGATCAATCAGATATAAAAAAGTTCCCATCTGACCCCCTCTGAATCAGATGGGTTTTTTGAGGAATAACTTCTGTGTATTTAATTAAGACATGCAAAACTTTACCTTCACAATAGGAATATTTTCCACGTTAAAGGCCCTTAAAGTCTCTTTGCAGTGGGTCAAAACTAACAGGGATCACATCCTGACCTCACGGTAACTCTGAACAGTCTAACTCATGCAACTCTAGAATCACTCAGTTCTTTGTTACAGCCTGTGACTTTGATGCCAACAGGGTAAGGTTGATGGAACCTTTTAAATGTACAGTGCTTATTAACTTAGTAATATCATGGTTTTAATTACTTGAGTAAAAAGAATCAATACAAGATTTCCATTATAGTCATACTTTAATACTGTGGCATTTGTGTTAAGGTATGACTACACTGGAAATCTGTTTTGACACAAAAGGAATCATGGCTAGACCTTTGATATGCTATAACACGTTTGGACCAGCCACCTATCCCACATGGCAATATGACCGTTTAAAGTTTACCCAAAATGCACTTTTTGGAATTTTCTCAGGTGAATTATCAGAAACCAGACCAAACCTTGTTGGTTTAGATTGTGACACTTGGACCTGTGATCACATATCATTTTAAAACACTTGCAGGGACTGTTTAACAATAAAAAATAAAACATGTTTTAATCAGCTTCTTCACAAACTATCTGAAGTCATTTTAGTGGGAAAATAATCTAAAAAAATACAAATTAGCTTCAAAGATTTCACAATTACCTCATGTGCCAAGTACAGAATTTATAGGTGATTATACCAGATTAATGCTTAAAATGCAGAGCATCACTGCATTAATCCAGGAGGTTTACAAGAACTGCTGAATTGTTTCTTTATGGCATGGTGAGATGAAGAGGAGTAAAATGTGTGAGCGTTCCTGAGGCTTTTCACTTCGGGCTAAAGAAGACTGTCAGCCGCTTTCGTCCTCTAAATAATCATAATATTCAGCTTTTTAAAAAAATTTCATCTGAACTAATTAGAGTGATGAAATCTGTAGTAATATCCTCCTTTTAAAATGTTCCAGGCATTGTGAAGCTTTTGGCAGAAAGGAAATCAGCGATAGAAGAAGCTGCTGATGACGAAAAGGCAAAGAGAAAGGCAGTAAGACAGCTGGCAGGGTTCACAGAGCAGAGCAAGGCTGCAGGAAAGTCCAAAACCACATGAAAACCAGCCTCCGTTTAACGATGACTACGACCTGGGTCAAACAGGATGCAGTAAACAATGTATCTGTAACATACTGTACAACAATCGTACATTTAAAACACTTATTTTATTCACTTTTCAGACAGAAATTGTTTACTGGGCATGTTTGTGTCCATCCTGTTTACATGTACAGTATTGAATAACTCCACAAAGAAAGAAAGCAAATAAAAATATGTATGAGATGGACTGAGACTGGGCTGGTGGTCCCTCTTTTTAAGATGGGGGATGAGTGGGTGTGCTCCAACTTCAGGAGTGTCATACTCCTTAGCCTCCTTTAGAAGGTCTCTGCCACTGTACCAGTCCGCCTATTTGTTGGATCTCGAATTTAAGACGAACAATGCAGTTTTTGTCCTTGTTGTGGAACACTGGAGCAGGTCTTTGACCTCCCGAGGATACTAGAGGGAGTTTGGCTAATCAGTGTTTTGTCTAGTCCAAGGTGGTCTTGGACAGAGCATATGATTGCATCCTGTGGTGGTTCTTCCTGAGTGTGGGGTATAAACACATTTTTATGACCTATTCTGTCCATACCTGCAATGAGAGCTTGGTTCTCATTGTCGACAATAAGTCAGACTTGTTGCTGATGAACGTTGAGATTTTGACGGCTGCTGTTCATCTCAGATTCTGTTCTTAACTTTTATGGACAGAATTTGTTGGCACAGCCAAGGGGTGGAAGTTCTCTGGTTTGGTGGCCAAAAGATCTTATCTATGTGTTCATCGCAGAGACAAAAAAAAAAAGGTTTTAAAGGACAGGTTCCACTTTTATCAAGTATGTCCTATATGTCCTTCAGCCAAACTCATGTTTTGCTGACTCTAATGTATTAACCAAAGCAGGTCCCTCATTGCTCCTTTTTATTGGAAGTGATAGGTAACAAACTGCAATCATATTTTTTGAGTATCTTTGCGGTTGTGCATATATATGCATTTTATATGAAAGCTTTTGCAGTAAAATCAAAAGGAAAACTGCTGCTTGTTGAGTAACAGTGGAAAGATAGTAAGAAATTAAAGGAATTTCTACTTCTCTGCAGTTTTTACACTTTGCAAAGTCATTGGTTGGCTGTATTGAACCATTTGGTGGGTTCTGGCCCCTGGGTTGTATGTTTGACCCCACTGCTCTATAGCATTGAGATCCTTTCACTTTACAAGAATTGTCTAATATCCAGCCTGTGATTTGGTCACAGCAAGAAACATTTTTACTGCAGAATTAGAATCTTTACTTTGGTGCTTACATTTTACTGATAATATGTGTAAACAGTCACATATACCTTTACCCCAATATCACACAGTCATAGACTTTAACATGGTTCAGACTGTGCAGGAGCCCAGCTGTCTCGGAACAGAAACAGTCCACTCTGCTTGCTACTTTTGCTTTGACAGCGCTCACTTCAAGACTGCAGCCTGCCCGGGTCTCAGCCTCCAGGGAGGGCAGCCGAGCTCTCTACAGCGCCGCCCTCCCTCTCTCTCAGCCCGGCTTCTTCTCCTCCAAACGGCGCTCATAGCAGCGACCTCACGGCCGCTCAGCAGCCGCGCTTCTCCCGCTGTTCAAGCACACCGCTCCACGGGCTGTTCGTTGGGTTTCTCTCCTCCAGTTTATATTTTAGTAGCGGCCACTGACTACAGGGGGAGATTTTGTTCGTTTCAGGGAGTTTTTTTCGGTTCATGGATGGAGTCGTCCCCGCAGGATTCAGCGAGCGAAGCGAGCAGGAGCGGCTCTGAGCCCGCTACATCAGCGAGCCTGGAGACTCCGCACCTCACACCGGCCAGGACACACAGCAGCTCCGGCTCCAGCTCCTCCGGGTCCAGCTGCGGAAAAGGTAGGAATGATTATTTTTTTAACTAGGCTGTATCAGTCACAACTGTGAGTGTGTGTAAGCGCTATTTCACTGCAGCAACAACTTCAAACGGTTTGCGGAGCAGTTTGATGTGTTGGAGCGCAGACATCCACTGATCTGAGCACATTAACGCCTTCGCGCACTCTTCCAAAGGCTCCGTGTGACAGCTGAAAACATCACTTTGAGCAATGGGCGTCACTTAAACTGGAGAGAGGGGTATGTTCAAGCTGGACACATTTTTTTCTAACTTTATTTAACAGTAGTTAATTAATTCAATAAAATAACTGACTTAAAAAGTCAAACTGAATGAATTTGATGCCGTTCCTATCTGAGCGTTTTTTCCAGGCTCAATGTTTTTTTGTTCTAGTGAAAGGAAATCCTCATTTTAACTCCTAAATTTTTAAGACAAAAGTGTTCTTCTTACTTGTCAACAGTTTGTGTGCCCCTTTCCTGTTTCAACACGACAATTACCAAGCTCCATAAATTAATGTTTTTTACAGGTCAGTAACAAAGAACATCACTGCCACAGAACTAGAAATTATTCATCATAATAGGGACATAGTGATTTGTAGATCAGTAGAAAATGAACTGGAAACTATTTTGATAAATACTTAGTACAAAAATGTAAACCTTACTGCTCCAGTTGTGTCACTCAGAGATTTGACTCTGGGAAATTATGAGTTAAGTTTTATTGAGAAAAAAGATTTGTGAGGGAACATAACTGTAAATTCAACGAGACTGAAGCCAAATGAGTGGAGATTAACACATTTAAAAATGATGAAAATAAGGAGACTCAAAATTCCTGTAAAGTGACTTAAAACAACCACACAAAGAGATTTATATAGACCACAGCGATTTAAAACCCAAAAAGACACAAAACAACCAAAAAGATATTTAAACCACAAAGACTTAGAACAACCACAGGGAGTTAGAAAACAACCACAAACATTCAACACGACCACAGAGATTTAAATCAAAAAGAGACTTAAAACAACCACAAAGACTCAAAACAGTTAAAAACTTAAAACAACTACAAAGAGACTCAAACCAACTGCTACAGTCTTAAACACTTAAAACTACTACAAAGAGTTTAAAAAGAACTACAAAGAGTTTAAAAAGAACTACAAAGAGACTCAAAACAGAAACACAGTTATTCAGAAGTTAAAAGATCCAAAATATGATCAAGAAAAACATTTGGAAACAAGTGCTTCAGTATACTTTAGTCATAATCCATTCATTTCCTTTGGTTTTGAACATTTGGTCAGCAAAACATGAGATTTAAAGACACCACCTGACCCTGACATTTAGTAAACTAAAATAATTCCTCACAAAAATATTGGTGGATATTTGTTGCATCAGTATTCGGCTATTTATATTAACTGAAAGATAAGCATCGCTGTTATTGTTTTGGATAGCCACCTAAACGCAGAGCCATACTGTCACACACATGCAGTAATTAATACCAGTGAGTGAAGTCATATGTCCCCTGTGAGCAGCTCGCGGACCTGACGGCAGATTTTCCTGCTGCTCATTATTGGTATGCAGACTGGAGAGAGAGGGAGAGAGGCAGTCAGATCGAACTTCATTGAGTTTCTCAGAGCAGAGTTGGTTACGTAACAGCTGTTTGAGGAGAAGGAAAAAAAATCACAGTGAGTGTTTGAGCTGTGTTGAAATGGAGACGAGCAGATAGTGTGACTGTTTCTGAGACATTCATTCAAATCAGAGAGCCATGAGGACCTGGAACCAGAGTAAATAAAAGATAAATAAAGCCAAACTTTGAGGGAGAGATCAGTGGGTCAGATGCTGTGTTCAAGCTCGACTTGTAAAAACCTGGATGCCTATGAGATGTATAAAATAAGCTAATGGTTATGTTACTAAAGATTATAGAAAAAAAGGTTCCATATGGTCCGTCAGTCTCGCAGGAGAGGCTGTGGAGATGTAGACAGAATCAGATTCTTGTAAAGGTGTCACAGCAAGATGCTTTAAAGAAGCTGGTCATCTATAGCAGAATAGTGACAGTTCCTTTTGATGCTGAAAATAAAATTTAGCACTGAAAGTCAAACCTGAAATCAGGAGTGTGATTTCTGAATAATTTGCATTCTGTAGGAAGAATTGGACTCTTCCTGACCTGCTGTCCAGTCTAAGCATGTGTTAATGGGTAAAAACTGATAAATTGGTCTGATTTCACATTTCTTTGTGAAAATTAATAATCAATTTAGAAATGTTCTCCTGAGCAGCACATACTGCATATTTGGATTTCGACAAAAAAAAAAAAGTTTTTAGACACAGTGTTGCTGGCGGGTTAGTACAGCCTTATCCACCCACAGTTCTGTGTGCATCAAAGTCAGAACTGCTGTGTGGTGTAGGTCTTGGTGCAGATCTCACTTCTTCAGCCTTCAGACACACCTCTGCCAGTGTGAGGAGAGAGAGAGCAATGAATGATTTAGCCTACCGTAATTAGAGAACATAGGTAGATGGATATCTGCTGAACAACGGAAGGTAAACAGTTTTGAGTCATACCATGTGCATGCTTCTTTTTTTCACTTTATAAAACATTTTTAGTTCTAGTAACTCTGTCAGGCTGTTTTTATACATTCAAAAATAACAGTGGGCTAATTAAGCAGATGTTTTAAGATGTACTTTTGGGCATTTTAGCCTTTATTGCTGGATACGAAAGCAAAGGGATCGACATGAAGGAAATGCATGTCTGTGGAGGCCTTCTCAACCCAGTGAGCTAAACTGACACTCAGTTTAAGATGTTTAAAAAATATTTTAAAAATACAAAATTCCCTAAGCTTCTCTTGCTTAGACCCAACCAAGGGTCAGTAAAAGCCTGGAATAATTCAGTAATAACCATGGGGTTAATGATGGAAGAGGGTTCATAACCAGAATCAGCTAGTACTTTTGATACTTAGAGTCTCAGCCTCTTTCAACAATACTTTGGTTTTTGGTCAGTAGACTGACACTTTGAAACCTTGACTCTTCTGTGCTCGCTGAATGGACACTGAATAGGCTATTAGAGTTGGCTAGTGATCAAAGCTTCATGCACCCCAGGTCCCTGATGATGATTAGATTATTTTCCATTGTGTGTTGAAAAAAAAGATTATTGTTCCATGTTTTTCACTGCAGAGCTTGCTCAGGTTGTCAAATGTCTCTGTTGTGTAACTTCACCTAATTATTTTATGTGTTGACTTTGCAATGTGTAGGTATGTAGATCTTTTATGTTGAAATAAATGTATCTATACCAGTAGGTATGCCTGTTATTCTATTGGTTTGTCCTCTTGTGGGGCTAATGCAGTATTGAGATGGTTTGATTCTGTGAGGTTGTTTTTGAAGGAGTAATCAAATGTGTTGGTTGTTGGATACGGTCTAACTTGACATCAGATGTCTGTCTGTGCCACTTGCTTCTACCTGCTTTTGAGGTAAGGGGCAGTTTTACCTCTTAAAAGCCCAGCACTGTACACCATTGCAATGGCTGTCATGGGTTAAGATTAAACATCTGTTTTTTTGTTTTTTTTTTGCTATTTCTTTGTCAGCTGGTTCTGTACTCTTGAACACTATCATTTGAATGCAATGAGGAAATGTATTCAAAACTCAAGGATGAAATTATTAGATTTTGATGGTAAAATGTCAAAGTCACTGTCAACTCCCAAAACATGGTGATTGTGTCAAAACTGTGAAACAAAAATGATTTAAGTATAAAATAGAATCACTTAAAGTCCAAAGTTCAGCTTCACTGTGACAGTGTTGTTATTTTTATTATTAAACACCTTAAATCAAGAACAGGAGGAACCTGCTGCTGATGCTTTGTCGTCAGCTCCCTCCGTGCTATGTTAATTCCATCTGTCAATTTTCTTAATCACTTATCCAAATCAGGTCTCCTATCCCAGCATTCACTGTGCAAGAGGCAGTGAACACCATGGACATGTCGTCAGTTTAACCCAGGGCTAACACAGAGTTACATCTACAGCCAATTTAGACTCACCTGTTAACCTACACAGCATCCGGAACGTATTTACAGCGCTTCACTTGTTCCACATTTTGTGATGTTACAGCCTTATTCCAAAATGGATTCAATTCATTTTTCACCTCAAACTTCTACACACAATACCCCATAATGACAAAGTGAAAAAAGTTTGCTTGAAATTCTTGTAAATTTATTGGAAATGAAAAACAAAAATATAACATGTACATAAGTATTCACAGCCTTTGCTCAATACTTTGTTGAAGCACCTTTGTCCTGTTGGAAGATGAACCTTCGCCCCATCCGAGGTCCAGAGCGCTCTGGAGCAGGTTATCATCAAGGATGTCTCTGTACGTTGCTGCATTCATCTTTCCCTCTTCCCCTGACTAGTCTCCCAGTTCCTGCTGCTGAAAAACATCCCCACAGCATGATGCTGCCACCACC
>VUQS01037245.1:0-15640 GCA_015108495.1 Heterochromis multidens
AAAAGATACATAGTACCCTGAGTTTGAATCTGCCCTTAGGGCAGGCCTCAGACCTCTGCATTAGCGTTACAGCATACAGGTCACCTACTAAATCCAGTGAGCTACACCAGCACCCCTTACTACTGTTTTTATTATCAGTTTGTCCTACAAGCCTGAATAAACAGGTAAGAAAATGGATGGAGGGATTTGAATCTGTAGATGTTTTTTTCTCCATTATTTGTTTAATCACCCCAGAAAAGTTGCCACTGAAAAAAAATTAAGAGTTTCAGGGTTTTCCTTCAAAATATACAAAATTAGTCCAGGCCTTAATGACTAAATTTGCAGTTTCAGACCTTTGGAGATTTTCTGAATAAGGTCCACTTCTACTTGTGAAAGGCTGTTCACACTTACCATGGATACGTTACTTTCTTGCACATAGTGGTATCTTTTTTCCATATATACATCTTACTTACACTCTAGTAGCTCAAAGTTAAATCCAGTGATGCTCCTATCATTGATAAGGGTCTTAACAAAACAGAACCACATGGAAATCAAATTCTTGATGGTCATTTTTTAATAAAGTTTTGTCATTTTATATTTTAATGTTCCTTTTCAGATAAAATCTTGTAGAGTTTTGGCATAAATTAAAGGCAAAATAAAGAAAAAAGAAAAACTACTGCCTTTGCCTTAAAAGATTTACAACCTGGATGACAGCTATTTTACCCACTCTTGATATGAGGAATCCCTAGCTTTAAATTAGGATACGTCTCTAACAAAGAAAGTGCCTGGACTTGGACTCCTGCTTAACAAGTGGACCTGCCATCAAATTGCTTGCGGTGCAGTGCTCACTAATATCTCAGACTGATCAAAATTTAAAGATCTTCTGTCAGAGTATTGCCAACAAGCCCTGGAACTATATCTGAAAAGATACCTGCTGTGAAATTTTTCAAATGTCATCTTTGTTGCCTTGGAAATCACAATCATTTTGGAGTGGCAGCACAAATCTCAGATATAGACATCCAAAAGCCTCAGGAGATAAAACAAGTCATATGAATGGATAGGCAGCACTATCTGTGAAAAACTAGTATGTTTATTTTGCTATATATTAACTGAACAGTCATAGAATTTAGCTGATATTTTAATAGTTGTATTCAAATTAAAATGATTAAAAACACATTTGTGTAAGCCAGTCTATATCTGATTGGTGATCCCTCTGTGACAGTTTAGTATTTCAACTCAGTGTGAATGCTGTACATTAGACCTGAAGGTTGTATGTCCTGCTTGAGCCTGAGGAATAAATATTTGCCAGTATATTGAAATTATGCAGTTAACTTCTCCTCTCTTCTTATAATCACTGCTACTTCTTTATTTACATTTCAGGCAGACAAACATCCCCACCTTCAACCACCACCACCACTCTGACACAGAGCCTGAACTGACCTTCAGTTATCTATATAGCAGTGCCAGGTCTTCACAGTCGGCACAGAGAATGACCATAAGCTGAGTAGACAGCTGAATCCTGGGGCAGAGCAGCAAGCCGCATCACTACTGGCTAAGCCGCACCACCAGGGTCACAGCGTAGCAGAGTATGACCTTAACCGGCCACAACAGCTGCCTCTGCAGAAAATGTTTTCTTTTTAGGGCTCAAGGTTGTGCAACACCAAGTCATAATCATCACAAAATTATTTTCATTATCTAGTCATCCAATCAATGTTGAAAAATACACAACTGCTATCTGCTGATGTCTTCAGGGTGCTTCTTACTGAATTTACTCTGTGCTGTAAAAAAGTATTTGCCCCCTTCCTGATTTATTTTATTTTTTGCATATTTGTCACACTTACATGTTTCAGATCATCAAATAAATTGTAATATTAGACAAAGATAACCTGAGTAAATACAAAATGCAGTTTTTAAATGATGATTTAATTTATTAAGGGAAAAAAACTATCCAAACCTACCTGGCCCTGTGTGAAAAAGTAATTGCTTCCTAAACCCAATAACTGGTTGTTCCACCCTTGCCAGCAAAAACTGCAATTAAGTGTTTGCGATAACTGGCAATGAGTCTTTCACATCGCTGTGGAGGAATTTTGGCCCACTCTTCTTTGCAGAATGTTTTAATTCAGCCACATTGGAGGGATTTACAGCATGAACGGCCTGTTTAAGGTCATGCCAAAGCATCTCAATCGGATTTAAGTCCAGACTTTGACTCTGCACATCCAAAACCTTCATTCTGGTTTCATTTTTTTTTTTTTTTGAGCCATTCAGAGGTGGACTTGCTGGTGTGTTTTGGATCATTGTCCTGCTTTTTACTTTTTCACACACCTGTATGTGGTGTTTGGTGGGTTAGGTCTTCACAGCTTTAGATACTATCTCTGATGATCTTATTAAAAAACTACGCTGACATGAGTCACTCACTGAAATGTCATCAGATAAACTCCATTGACAAAAAAAAAAAAAATCCTCCATTTTTTTGGGTGGGCTCATTCACTGTCCCCTGGCTGGTTTTGTTAGTGCTTCAACTATATGCTGTCACATCATACACAAATCTGCTTTTGTTTAATATTTAGTGAGTGTCACAGCTTCTCTGATAAAGTGCAGAATAAAGTATATGCCTACTGTTAAGATTCTGTTTCCGTCCTCTGTTTTGATGACAGAGATGAAGTTAAGAGCTCAGCATGATGTAGCCTCCAGCTACACATCAGACTTTTTTAATTACTCATGAGCCAGTGTGCTGCTCGGGATCCTCAGGGATGATGATCGGTAGTTTGTGAGTAGATATAAGTGTAATTTAAAAAAATAGCAGGGTCACCTTACAATATTATTAAACTTCAAGAGCAATATTAGAGCTGCAAAAATGGGCAATTTCTACAAACTATGTGCTAGAAAGGTTTTTGTCTATTGGTGCCAATGAAAAAAAAATATTAAAGGGACTAACTCTAAAGAGGAAATCCTACAGTAATCAAGAGACATAGTAAATGCCATTCCAATTCACTAATTTTTATGGGTAGTTACTGCAAGAGTTTTCTCATTGGGACAATTTACAACTGCTTACAAATACTTGCAATTTACTCTTGGCAGGTATTATTACTGTAGCTACAATTTCCACAATTTAGGTAAGTTCAACCCCTCTAAAGAATGCTGTGGACTTAGTTATTGTACAACTAGCACATCATGTTTTTGTTTATTGCGTTTTTACATTTTGGGAAACATGCACAAGTACGAAGAGCTAGCTTCTAAAAGTTTGTGGTTGCAGTGTTTCCAGTTACTTTGATATTATAGTTAAGTTTAAAATATGAAAATTGTCAGCCACGTTCTGAAGTTGTAGATGCGTCGTTATTCTCTGGATTCTAAGAGGATTTATTGAAATTTGCTCAAAAAATACAGTACTTTTATATGTAAGTATTAATCACACAAACTCTAAATTTATCGTGTGTGTTTTGATTTGGCAGCGTTATTACTCCAGGATAGTCGCTTTTCTATTAAAGGGACTCTGGCTTTCTTATATTATCTGTACTTTTTTGCAAGTTGTTTCCACTGTTCATTTTGTCCTTCCTCAACAGGTGACTACGTGCTAATGACAGTTTACTTCGACCTTAGCAGAAGGATGGGCTACTTCACCATCCAGACCTACATCCCCTGTATCCTGACTGTGGTTCTCTCCTGGGTCTCCTTCTGGATCAAGAGTGACGCCACCCCTGCAAGGACGGCTTTAGGTAAGCTATGCAATGGTAGATGTATGAAAATGTGTGTAGTCAAAAAAAGTTAGGATGTTGGTATCCAAAAGGTTCTCACCACTTTGTTTTATCTTAATTGATGGGAGAAGTTGGTGGTAGGATTTTAAGCCTTTTTGCTAATTTCCATGCAATCTGAGTTAGATAGCAAGAGATCTATTTTTGAATGCAATACCAACTACATTGCTGCTTCGTCTTTGTTACTGCAGTTATTACCAGCAAAAGCTATCAAATTACTGGAATATATTCACATAACATTGCTTTGGAGTCAAAACTGTTGTGTATGTGTGCATGTGTATAATATATCAGTCATTTGCAAATGAATATGTACGTGTCAGTGTGACTTTAGAGGTGCATTAAACCATCATGAAAATTCATGTCCCATCAGTTTGCTTGTTTCCGTTTTGTACTTTGTTGTAGTGTTATTCTTTTTTCTTTGCATGACTTGACAACCATTTTGAATTATTTTCCTCTCTGCTGCATGCCTGTCATTAGTTCATTTGCTTTCCTGTGGCTGATGATGTTGTGCAAGGTGCTGCTGGTTTAAGATGGAACTCGAGGTAAGTGTCTGATGAGTTCATGACCACCCCATCCATTCATAGCTTCATAATTTTATTTAGTTAGGACTTTTATTTCCCTCCTGTGGTTGACTCATTACAAAATCATGCTGTGCGGACAAACATTGTTCATATTCACTAAGCTTTTATTTAAATTCTCTTAGAGGTTCCGACTTTTCCAAAAGATACCAGAAGATGAAATTTGGGGACATGAAAAATTTACGGAAAATCTCCAAGACATCTTGTTCCACCTTAAACATAATGAGTGTGGCATCTAAATGCTGAACACAGTCTAAAAATCTATCATTTCAATGTAGAGTAGGGAACAATCTGATGTCACATATACTAGGCACATACAACTAGTACTAGCACTAGGTGATAGAAGGACATAGATGAGCATACAGAGATTATTGGATTGTAAGTGAGATAATATAATACATGTAATATATATGCAAATAATTACAAAATATGCTTTTAGCAAACTTCTTGTAGCTTAAGTTGAAAAATGTTTTAATGTGGATATAGGTTGTTTTAAAGCAGATTAACAGGGTTTTTTATTGAAAACAGAACAGATAATGTATCATCTTGTTGCTTGTGTCAGCTTTAACACTCTAAAGTCTAAGTCATCATTGCTGTCCAACCCCTAACCCTAAATCTAACCCTAGGCACTCAGAATATGTAATTTTAGTTTTTATTAAATCCCCCCGAAGTCTTGGCAATTGTGTGATAAAGTAAATAATTATTCCACTGAAACACATCAAAAGCTATTCCCAAAGGGTTAGGGTTAGGGGTTTGGGGGTTAGGATCACAACTATCCCTTTGTATGAAAGTTTACCTGGGAATCTAAAGGAAATAAATAAGAGGTCATTTGAAAGGTAACATCTTCTAGTTTCTGCTACTGTGTTCGTTTAGTATACAGCTGAAATGCAGCCTACCCTTAGCACTTTCCCTGCCAGCCTTAGAACTTGATGCCAATGGCATGATAGCCTTTCAAAAATGTCAGCTGTGTAAATCTTATGATTATTGTGTGAAAGTTGGCAGAACTGAATTATCACTATATAAAAAGCACAGCTAGGGCTGATGGGAATGCCATGAGATCTTAGAGTTCACATAAAGTTATATGACAGTCATCCTGCCAGTTCAATTGCAATCTACTTGATAGTTGTTGAAACAAAGTACTTTAACTTTTTTGTCTTTTTTTTTACCCCAAATTTCCCCAGGTAAGCCCCTTAAAAATCTAAGTCATACTGTTATCTCTATTGGAACAGCTGGTTTCAGTGCCTTACTCTGTGGTACGTTCGTAATATTTGTTGATTGTGGCTAGACTCTAATTAACCTCTCCCACCCAAATTTTCTCACTTGACCCAAGAACTAAACCCAAGATTATTTATCCAACCTCTAGCCACCTTCACCCCAGCTGTCACTTGTGTCAAGACAGCACACACCACTCTGAAGTTCTTTAATTCTTCTCAGTCCCTCCTGCCCTTCATCAACCTGCCAATATCACAGAAGGTCATCTGGATGGTCTCTGCGTTAATATAGAAGTTATATTGGAGTTCTGTCCAGCCCTATTCGCTATCAAGCCCAAAGAAAACATTTCTCTGAACAATGAAGTCGCCTCATATTGTATCAGATCCACCAATAATATAATGTCATTACTTAAGCTTCACTGGGCCAAATGAAAGCTCCTCTCTTGTGCCATTAATGAAAGCGGATGATGATAAGAGTATTTGTTTGGCCCAGCTTGCTTCTTGCTCATAGTTGATGGAAGTTGACACGATGACAGTTTAACATCAAAATAGTGTGAAGAGATCAAGAGAGACACAACAACTCGAAGGTTTATTTTGAGTTTGTTTGTAGGAATTGCTAAAAGGAGTTGCCCTTTCCAAAAGCAATTTCTCTTATCTTCCATAAGTCTCAGATCTATTAGACTGAGATATATTGGACAGGTTTTATTTTATACTGATTTCACTTTTTTTTAATCAGTGTAGAAAGGCTAAAGCTACTACGGTTTTTCTTTCTAGCTTTCTACCTTGGAGCCACAGCTGCTTTGTAATGTGAATCACACCCGTCACACTGTATGTGTGCCAGTCTCTCTCTCCATTACTGTGTCAGTCTGCCTCTTTAGCTGGCATAGGACACAACCACAGGCACTTAACACTTACAGTATGTGGGTGGTGGTGTATTACCAAAGGCAGTGACAGACTTGTGATCTCCTTCTCACAACAGGTAGTGCAACAAAGCAGGCAGCCGCAGTCCTGATAAACATCCACTTTCAGCTCAACAACAGAAAGTCATTTAGCCTTTCTTCTGTAGTACAACGCCCCCGTTATAAAGTCGGCCTGAGACCTGATCCCAAAGCTGAAAGGGGAAGCTGGGACACAAGGGAGGGACAGAAAAAGAGTGTAAAGCAAAGTGATGGCCTTTGGTACTTAAAGGCAGGGAGAAATGTCAGAAGGACGGAGTGGGATCAAGTCAGCTTGAGGAGAGACTCAAGTCCAAGAAAAATACAGTTAATGCCACTGCCCCTGCTGACCTTCCACCCAACCCCTTAAGGAAAAGTGCCTTGACAAACTGTTAACATGTGCCAGGTGGCATTTCCAAAGAGCTGTCAGTCACCAATGACTCTGTCAGCAGGATATGTGGATACCAGCGGGCTAAAAGTAAGAGAGCTGAGCTCAGGTTGATTCCCATTAGACCTCAATCTCTGCAGCTCAAATGGATCTTGACATAGATACAGGGGGTTGGTGATGGGAAATAAAACCACCCCAAGGCAGAAGCTGATAATGTAGAGTTTGAGGATGTGAAGGAGAACTGTGGCGCTGGAATTAATTGAATCTAGTGGTAACATCCATCATCATGCTTCATAGCATTATCCAGAGAAATACAGAGTATCACTTAAGTGTCAGAAGTTCACTTCAAGGATAGCCACAGAGAATAGAATCTTCCCCAAATTCTAGCAATGCTGACATTTTTGGTTTTAATTGTATGTACCTAGGTTATAAGATTTATCCCATTAACCCATCATACAGGGAGTAGCTCTGTGCGAAAATAGTATAAAAAGCAACAGAAATAATAGTCTGAATAGCAAGACACTTTTGAAAAGACCCTTCACTACCACGTCTCAGAAAGGCTTTACAACATTTTTGTAGAACACACAAGACCTTTGTCTCCAGAGGAAACTGTGCAAAACCTAATAAATTGCCTCAAGCATCAGTTGTGACTAAAGACAACAAAATTGAGAATGAAAACAGTCTGGAGGGAATAAGAAAGAAGTGAGCTACCAGACCTCCTGTAGCCTCCTCATCTCTGCTTGAGGCTACATTAGCTGCTACAAGCATAACAGAGCTGAATCTCTGAACTGTTAGCCAGTAAACTGCAACTGCTAGCAATACAGGTTTTGGCAAAGAAAGTATGTTTCTTTGTTTCTCCTGAATGGATTTTACTCATTTTTTAAAGCTAACAGTGTGATTGTCTTGGAAGAATGCCGTACTAAATTGCTTTACTGCTTTTTCTATAAAACCATCCATGATATTCAGGCCAAACATAAAGCCTCCCATTACTTACAAGGATGTTTGGACCATTTAGCACTACATATTCACCCCTAAAAGCCAACAAGAGAATTATTTCTTTCAAACTACAATCAATAGCTAAAATTAGGTTACAGCAACAGTCAATTCAAAAAGTCCTACAATTTCACTTTTACTTTGAGCAGTGTTAAATCATACAGTTTCAGCCACTCGCCAATGGCAACAAAATGCTAGCCTTCCATTTCTGATTGTCAGGGGCAACAGGAGAATCCATTCTACAGGAGAATCTCGACTACTGCAGCAAGTGTCAAGCAAATTTTTTACCAAAGCTGGCATATTTTCATGTCATGTAGATGCCTATTTGTCTCTGTTCACTTCTTTGCATAGACTTTGTATGAAATTGTTCAAGTTTGGTTAGAACAAGACTCCTCAAATGGAAGAAAAACTGAAGATGGTGCTGAGAAATCAGTGAAGATGTGACCGCTAGCTGATGGCACAGTGGCATTTATTCATTGATACAATTAATTAACAGTTTGTTAATAGGAAAGAAAAGCAACATTGTGAGTTCTTCCCTTTTTCAGACGGGGTTAGACTCTCTATGAATTTATTTATTAGACAACTATTTATTAAATAAACCTCTGATTATGAACTTTGGCTTTTATAAATGCTGTTGTGACCATTGTCCCAATAAGACATCCGAATTTAAAGCCAGAACATGACATGCGTAACTACCCTAGATTCTCTGAAATGGGGGTGTTCAGAAATAGACCCTAGGGCTAATTATTGGACCTCAAGTTGCCTTTTCTAGAGCTAAAATGACATATATTCTCTCAAGCAGTAAAAGGTACTGTATGTGTTTGAACAGTTTCTTCCACATTTTAAAATGCAACATCAACACACTATATGTATCAGCCAAACGCAAAAAAGAAATTACATAAAATATTTATATAATATCAACACTTGGTTATTTTTAATTAGACGTAGGTGCAGATGTGAGAAGTTTTCAGTGGTCATTAAGCCTAGAAAAGTGGTATACAAATGTCAGTCCATTAAGGTACAAAATTGTAACCAGAAGTTCAAGACTGATCTCTATAAGATATAAACCACAAGGGTACAGGTAAGTACTCCCTGTCAAGGGTACAACAGAGGCAGCTCATCACCCCAGTGACAAGCTGTTGTACTCCTAAAGATACAAAAAAGCAGTTTTCTGAAAGTGCAGACTGAAACAAATGTGTTTTCTGATCTAATGACCCAGTGACTATGGTTAAGACCATTTAGACACAAAGGTTACCTCATTTTTTACAGTGCTGACTATGAGTCGAAAACTGGAATTGCACATTTCCTGTGTAGCCAATGTTTTGTTGGCCCATCCATCCACCTCGACCTCCTCCGTCTGCAGAGTGTCACTCCTCCTTTGCTCCCAGTGGAAAAGAGTGGTAATTTATACAGCCACTAGAGAGTCTTTCACTGGAGGGGGAGCATTTATCATTTTGGGGCATTTGCTAAACCAGCTGATACTGTTGTTTTTCTCAGTTTGACAGTCTTTAGCAACAGCAGCTCCACTGTGGACACTTGTCATTTTCTTCCAAAAGAAATGTCCTTCAAAACCCAAACAACACAGTGTTTGGTTAGTACTTGCTCATCAAATATGAGGTCCTGGCTAGCAGCAAGGACTGGCAACCAAAGAAGCAAAAAAAAAAAAAGCAGCGTTTAAAACCCCAGCATTCCCTTTTATATAAATGCTTGTCAGTGGTGATACGTCAGCTTGGGTGTAAGAGCTGACAATGTTCCTCGTGGGACCTTTACAAAGAAGGCAGTGAGTTAGGTGATTGTACAGAGACATAAGTCCCTCAGTCTGTGTTGTGACAAGATGAGGGAACACACTAGTGCATCTCAAAAAATTTGTCATAAAAAGAGTTCAGTTTTTTGTAATTTAATTCAAAAAGGTAAACTTTTAAATATTTTATATTCATTACACATGAAGTGAAATATTTCATGCCTTTTTTGTTTTATTTTGATGATGATGGCTTATAACTCATGAAAATGAGAAATTCAGTATTGCAGATTATTAGTATATTTCCTAAGATCAATCAAAAAAGGATTCAAAATACAGAAATATCCAGCTTCTGAAAAGTATGTTTATTTATACAGTCAATACAGTTGGGGCTCCTTTACCATGAAATACTGCATGAATGTGGTATGGCATGGAGGTGATCGGTTTGTGGCACTGCTGTCAGGTAAGTTGGCTGGTCAATCAAACACAGTAATAACATGGTCATAAAACACTTTGGTAGTAGTTTTGGGCTGGTGCAAAGTACTGCTGGAAGAGAAAATCGGTATCTTCATAAAACTTGTCAGCAGATGGAAGCAGAAATTGCTGTAAAACCTCCTGGTAAACGACCGCATTGACTTTGGACTTGATAAAACACAGCTGACCAACCACCACTAACACCAGCAAATGACATGGCACATCAACTCATCACAAACTGCAGAAACTTCACATTAGACTTCAAAAACCTTGGATTCAGAGCCTGTCCACTTTGTCTTCAGAAATATGAAATGCAACATTTACTTTCATCTCTTTCATCTGGAAAGATGATCTTGGACCACTAACAGTCCAGTTCCTTTTCTCCTTAGCCCAAGTAAAACATTTCTGACATTGTGTCTGGTTCAGGAGTGGCTTGATATTAGGAATGTGACAGTTGTATCCCCTTTCCTGAAGATGTCTGTGCATGGTAGCTCTTGATGCACTGACACCAGTCTCAGTCCACTCCTTGTAATGCTCTCTGAAGTTCTTGAAGCAAAATTTCTTGGAAAGCCTCAAGGGTGAAGTGATGCCTGTTGCTTGTGCACCTTTTCCTACCACACTTTTCCCTTCCAGTCAACTTTCTATTGAAATGCTTTGATAGAGCACTCCGGCCTTTTCAGCAGTGACTTTCTATGGCTTACCCTCCTTGTGGAGAGTGTCAGTGATCATCTGGACAACTGTCAAGTCAGCAGTCTTCCCTATGATTGTGGTTGCGTGTACTGAACTAGACCGAGAGATACATATACTGTTAGAATAGTAATTTACTCAAACCTGAATTGAAATTGAAATATTCTAATAATGCAGTAGTAAATTAGGCTCTCTGTTTACTACAGGGCCAAAGTGGAGTTTGTCAAAAGGTGACATTCATATATTGCAATTAAAGCACACATTTAAGGAAGTTCTTTGTATCTAAAGTTGCTTAAATGTCACCTGACCATCAGAAAATACACAGCTGAGTAAATAAATTACAGACAGTAGACTAGTGTCTCCTTGGTCAGAGGGCATGTAGAGCCATCTGACTGATTACATGTCTGGGTTGGGGCTTTAAGTCAGGACCTCTTCAGTCTGCGGGAAACACCTTTAATCAGATTAGATTGAAGTTGTTGCGTGTAGCATTTTAACCTCAATCACCAGCATATTAATTTGAACACATCAGCATAATTACCATAAACAAACAAGGCTCTCACTGAGCAGACTGTCAGCTCTTATATATACTGTATTTTACTTTGTGTTAATGCAGTGGAAAATCTACCAGAGTGCCGCATAGCTCAAATCATGAACATCCTGACTTTTGCAAACAATACCAACTTTTAATCTGTTTCAACTATTTCAACTGAATAATTTCAATTTCACTTGTCAGAACACATATATCTGTTTTTGGGCAACTTTGATCTCTAATCTTTTTGTAGCCTTTCTTGCTATTCAAAAGAAAAAGTACTGATACAATACAAGCAGCATTTTTATGATGGGATGCAAATGGGTTTGAGAAATCTGGTTTTGAGGCAAAAATGTCAGAAAGAATTATCATTTGATTCACAAATTTCCTCATCACATTCAACGCACCAAGATGGCAATGGTGAAAATGCTAAGTTCAAGACTTCAGGAACAACAGCACAATCATGACATCATCCTGTGAAACAAAATTGCCTGCTATACAAGCAGCAGCCTCAAGGGCTGTAAAACTAAGCCAACACAGAACTGTCAAACACTGCAATTGCTCTAACGGACAATTGAGGCTGGCTCCAAAAGTGAGTCAATCCTCATAAACTTACATGCTTAGGCGTCGGTTACACAGGCCTAGAAGCTGATTGGTGACCCCCTGGTAACCTCTGGTCGCGTGGGAAAAGTGTGTACTCCCTGACCCATTGGCGAGTGGTTCCTGGAGGCTGCTGGTGATTACTGGATGAAATCAGTCACAAAGAGGGTACTGCACCAACAAACTCATTGTGATTGCTTTGGTTGCTAGCAGATTGTCCCATTCGCCCACAGTTTGCATGGAAGACGTCAATTTCTCTGTAAATGCTAGGCCTGCTGATGATGGTTTAGCAATCAATTTCACAGGCTGCCAGCAACCTTCAGCAAGCAGTCGCAAAATACATTTTTCTATAGCGACTGGGGGTTACCAACCGGTCTCTAGGCCTGTTTGACTGGGGCCTTAGGTGCTTCAGTCAGGTAAATATCAAGCTTACAGCCTCAACATATATATATATATTTTTATAACTCATCCATTTGGATTTTATTTAGCCTCAAGGTTAGGGGCATTAGAGGCTTTGACAGGTGTGATAACACAGGCAGCTGTAGCCAATAGTTGCCTGCTAGCCCTCACCTTGGTTAATTTGAGTCTTTGAACTGGACCTGTCTGTGTTGGTTCAGTTTTGGCGAGTGTAAGTCATTTATTTAACTTTAGCATTGCACCTGTACAGTATATGAATTCAGCTCGCTAACCAAGTTAGCATTACCTCTTAAGTTAGCACTCCATTCTCTCATCCAATTACTCTGACAATAAAAAAAAAAAAACAACAACAAAACGCATGGCAGCAGTCATAATGCTGACAAAATGTGGATTCCAATAGGAGATGTCACTGCGACTACATCCATCTTTTATTTACAGCCTTTGGTCAAAAAAGATTCATAAATATGATGCTGAGTTTTTATTCTGGAAAACAACCAAAATTCAGTATCCTTTAGTCTTTCAGTTCAAATTGAGAAAGCTGTATAGTCTCAGTCACAGTAAAACCCATGCAGTCTTGTGACCCGGCCACTGATCCTCGACTGGTATTCCTCGGTACTATTTATAGACACCCCAAGCTGTGGTCTGTTCCACCTGGCTTACCCCTGGACACATAACAAAGGTCAGTGTCTGGTATTTGTTAACATATTGTGGCAACAGCCAATACCAACTAGACATGTATGACACAGTTTTATGCCAGCTGTCATGTGTTTGAAACCTCATGTACAAAACCAGAAAATCTGTTCTTTCTTGCTGCTGTGATCACACTGCTGAGATTATTTTGCACTTGCGTTGATGTGTCGGTGGCATATTTGCTTTCTACAGGCATATGCAATGGAGGTTTTCTCACTTCTTTGTGGCAGCACTTGTTTTCCGTTTGTAGATGCGAGACACTGTGTGGTTCAGGAATCACCCAGTTGCTATGGCATCATGTAGCGACAATTTCCACAGAATGAATTAATCTATGCAAAGACAACCCGTGACCTTGATTTGAAATAGCAGCCAAATAAAAACAAAAGGAGAATGGCACTGTTAGAGTGCTTGCTGTTTTATTGAGAACACGCTGTTTGCAGTGCACCGGATCAGGTCTGATCAGATAGCAAGATCTAAGGAATGAGGAGAAGAGTTTTTCATTTACCTAGTTGAGCGCTTAAATCTAATGAGCAGCGAAGAAGAGAAAGTCTAGACGAGCACTAGACCAGAGGAGGTAGCTGGAAATAGATGGGAGCAACTCGTCTCTATGGAAACCACAGGCAAAAACAGTGGCACACACACACACCACCACCACCACAAAAGACATGTAGGAGAAGAGGATGAAAGAGACCAAGAAGAGAGGGAGAGAGAGGGGGGAGAGCAAGGGTGAGGTGCGGCATGGAGAGAAAGAGGGGGGAGAGAGAGGGAAAGATGGTGAGCCTATGACAATGATGTGTATGTGTCACAGCAGTCGATATCGATGCCCCCAGTGGGCATTACTGTCACTAGGCTCATCTCTCTTAAAAAGAATTGATTTCATGTCACCAAGCGAACACAGTGGTCTCCTTTAAGACACCATGGGGAGTAATTACTCCACGGTACCACTAATGACACAATAACACACAGTTAAAAGTTACCTCCAGATAGACCCGCACGAACAGCTGTTGAAATAATGATGACAAAGGGCATCCTATCAGAATTTCAGAATCTGCTTACATCCTGTTTATCAGCATTCTCATCAAGAATGAAGATTTGGAAATCTCAGCAGAGTACTGGAAACACTATAATTGGTCAATGCAATCCTGTCAAGTTAAAGCATTGTAATGAAAATACACTCATCAGCTACTTATTAGTTATTTGGTAGACCTTGCTAGTACCCTTTTTGCCTTCAGAACTACCTTAAATCTTCATGGCATAGATTCACAAAGCAGATTAATGTCCATGCTGACATGAAAGAGTCAGGCAGTTTCTGTAAATTTGTCAGATATCATTCCACCACATCCCAAAGGTGCTCTGTTGGATTGAAATCTGATGACTGTGGTGGCCATTTGAATACAGTGAACTCATTATCATATTCAAGAAGCCAGTTTGAGATTATCTGCTTTTGGGTGTGGCTGCAAGCAGCAATCAGAAAATGGGGACACCGTGGTCATAAAGGGATGGACATGGTCAGCAACAATACTCAGGAGGGAACCATGCTTCATGTTGTTTACACCAAATTGTGACCCTGGGAAGTCTGTGTGAATTGTAGCCTTAGCTAGTAGTTCTTAGCTGGTGGGAGTGGCACCTGGTGTGGTCTTCTGCTACTGTAGCCCATCTGCTTCAAGGTCCGATATTCACAGAAGCTCCTTGGTTGTAACAAATTAATTTTGAGGTGGCTGTGGCTCAGGAGATAGAGCAGGTTGCCTACCACCTGGAAGGTCGTGGATCAATTCCATGGCTACTCTGAAGTATTGAAGTATCCTTGGGGAAGTTACTAAACCCTGAGTTGCCTCTCAAAATTTAGACAAAGTGCTTAGGTGAAAATGAGCTAATACTTTTCTTAAAATGTACAATTTATTAGTTCAAACATTTGATAAATTTTCTCTGTTCTGTTCAATTTAATTCAATTCAATTTTTTTATATAGCGCCAAATCACAACAACAGTCACCTCAAGGCACTTAAGGTAAAAACCCTACAATAATACAGAAAAACCCCAACAATCAGACGATCCCCTATGAGTGGCACTTGGCAACAGTGGGAAGGAAAAACTCGCTTTTAACAGGAAGAAACCTCCGGCAGGGAGGGGCAGCCATCTGCTGCGACCGGCTGGGGGTGAGGGGAGGAAGACAGGACAAAAGACACACTGTGGAAGACAGCCAGAGATTAATAATAACTCATGATTATTATTATTATTAGTTATTATTAATTTTATTATTAAGGCAATGAACCTTAGTCTTTTAATTGGCAACAGAGTTTGGCTAAGAGCACTGTTCTGTGGGAACAAACGATAAAGCCAACAATGTCAAACCTTCCACTACAAAGAATAAATGGACTGGTTCTGATATAGTGCTTTTCTACTTGAGATACTGAACCTGGGATTCAGTATCTTGCCCAAGGATACTTTGGCATGCAGACTGGAGCAGCCAGGGATCAAACCACCAACCTTCCAATAAGTCGATAAACTGCTCTACCTCCTGAGAAAATCCCAGTAGATCAGCTGAGCCACAGCCACCCTATGTGGCTAAAGGACCCTATAGAATTTAATGTATATTCTGAAAGACAAAGGATGTTAAAAAAGGTTTGGGGATCTTTTTGTAATTTTATGGTGGATGTTAATCTGTTGGAAAGTC
>VUQS01037246.1:0-13332 GCA_015108495.1 Heterochromis multidens
CAGATTGGCCAGGCGGCCAGCTCTAGGAAGAGTCCTGGTGGTTCCAAACTTCTTCCATTTACAGATGATGGAGGCCACTGTGCTCATTGGGACCTTCAATGCTGCAGAAATTTTCTGTACCCTTCCTCAGATCTGTGCCTCGATACAATCCTGTCTCTGAGGTCTACAGACAATTCCTTGGACTTCATGGCTTGGTTTGTGCTCTGACATGCACTGTCAACTATGGGACCTTATATAGACAGGTGTGTGCCTTTCCAAATCATGTCCAATCAACTGAATTTACTACAGGTGGACTCCAATCAAGTTGTAGAGACATCTGACAGATGATCAGTGGAAACAGGATGAACCTGAGCTCAATTTTGAGTGTAATGGCAAAGGCTGTGAATACTTATTTACATGTTATATTTTTGTTTTTATTTTTGATAAATTTGCAAGAATTTCAAGCAAACTTTTTTCACTTTGTCATTATGGGGTATTGTGTGTAGAATTTTGAGGTGAAAAATGAATTTAATCCATTTTGGAATAAGGCTGTAACAGGACAAAATGTGAAAAAAGTGAAGCGCTGTGAATACTTTCCGGATGCACTGTATCTGTCTCAGTAACAGTGGTTGTGTGCTGAGCTAAAATGGCTAGACCCAATAATCCGCCTGAATGCATTCTGTGTAGACACAGTATTTGTACATTTATGCTCTATCATTTTCCAAATGTTTAGAAATAAGTGAATGGAAATCCTCAAACACTTCCCAAATAACCTAGTTTGCAGACTTTTATCTTGCCAAAACACAAAGGAAAAGTAGCTTACTTTGAGGCAACACAGTGCTCAATCTGGAGTGTAACTGCAACACTTAACAATAGCCCAGCTGAGGAATATGCAGCATTTCCATGCATCTGTCAAAGTGACAACATTCTGTTATTCAGACATAGGTCACCTACATTAAACCACAGTACTACTAAGTGATTGTTCGGTTAGTTTTACTCAAAGGTACTACTATAATCAGATTGTGCAAATTGTGTTACCAGAAAGTATAAATGGCCCTGTAGTAACAAACAACAAAATACATGATTCACGCCATGACTATTGTAACTCCTTCCAGTCTGACATGAATAAAAAGTCACTCTTCCACCTCCAGCTGGTTCAGAATTCAGCAGATGAGCTTCTTAGTCGTATTAGCAGACAGCATCATGTCAGTCCTGGCTTCTCACCATTGGCTTCCTGACTTGATTTTAAGATTTTACTCATCACTTTTAAAGCACTTTTTGGGTCTGGCTCCAAGCTACATAGCAGAGATGTTGACCCCATATGAGCCTGCCTTGGGAGATAAAAAGGAAAAGCATAATAGGTCCCCTTTAAAGACTTTTACTATTTGTGGGGATCCTGTACAAGACAGGTGCTTTCTACAAAGAGAAATTTGCATCCTCTATCTGTTTTTCACAAGAGTATTTTCATAAATGAGCTAGTATTTTATAGTAATTTTATACTTGAAGAAATACAACACAAAATCTTCTAAAGGGCACATAACTATGCATTCACACTGCCAGCTACATGTCCTTTCATCTCCTGCAGAGGTGGGAGAGTGAGCTGTCTCTACACAGCTCCACAAAGCCAAACCTGTCCCCGGCTAAAAATCTGTATGAATATCATTTGTCGGTCTTAAAGGAGAGCTAAGCACTGAGCCCAGGTCTCCACCAGGCAAAACAGCCTGAGCAGAACCAAATTTATTCAGTCTGAATGAACGCGGTGTGCAAATGGCACAAGTTAAAAAAAAAAAAAATTCCCTCACCTTTCTGCAAGAGTTACCTTGTAATCACTGGGGCGAGTAGAGCTGGAAATCATTTACGGATTTCTTCAAAGTGCGAGTGCAAGGTGTAAAAAAGCATGCAGCGAGTGAAATGCTGGCAGACAGACGGGGGAAACCTGCTGTCGCTCCATTAATCTGGACTCAGATCTGGTGTATCTTAGCTGATACAGACTGCGTAAAGATGATAAAACTATCAAATGTGTTGAGAGTCAAGAAGCGTGTGGATTTCAGAGCTTTCTTGTTTAATTACCAGCATTATATTATTTTCTTATTCATTTGTTGTGCTACAGAAAGCAACAAAGACAGGAAAAAAAAAAAAGATTAGAGTTCAGGTTTGGAGTCAGTGGGGAGGTTTCTGTTTATGCCTTCTAATTTGTGTCTGCAAGATAGCAGTGTTAACAGCGTAAAATACGACTTTATGAGTTGAAGAATACTCTTTGTCTGCAGCTGCATGGCTGTATAACAAACCACATGTGAGATTAATTGGGACTTTGCAGCTCTGCTAATGGTCCAGTTTTCCCCCTTTGACACATAAAGCAAAAATACAAATAAATGCAACTAAAAAAACAACTTGTAGAAGTTTAAAAAAAAGAAAGCTGCATCTGTTTTTAACAGAGAGTGCACAGACAAAATAACAGATTTACAGCTGCGTGTGACCAATTCTATTTTTGTCATCTCGCAGGGATAGTCTCAGCTGATTTCCTTAACATCATCAAGCACTTTATGCAATGACTTCATTACTCAGAGCACCAAAGCAAAGGCTATCTAAGTTGTGTAAATGGTGTAAACCCGTGTGTGCAGACTCAAGAGCGAACATAATGTCTGGGAGTCTGTGAGCATCCATTTCTGCAGGCATGTGTTTGGTTATTTGACGTGCTGCAATCAGACAGAATGAAACACAAGGAGACAGATAATGGGACATTTAATTTACAAAATTACATGACTATGAGTGCACACATCCGTGTGTGTGTGTGTGTGTGAGTGAGTTCTCCTGTGATTGTTGTAAGTGGGTAGCAGCGGGGGTCATTATATTGTGGGAAACATCTGTGTAGCTGTGCTTTTATTATTTTTTTTCATTTAATGTCCAATTATAATAACCAGTGTAGACGCATGCAGAGGCGTGCACATACACACTGTCATACAACAGAATGCACATTTGTTGTGGCTCTAATTACAGTTACTGAGAGACGATGGCTATGGAAGAACTTCTTAATGTGGCATTTCCAGTGCATTTTTCCTCAGCCAAATCAGCATCTAAATACATCTGTGGTATTCGCTGTGAGGAGTTAAAAGCCTTTTAATGGGAGACAGAGAATGCACTTTGACAATGCTGTGGTGATGTTCACATGGCCCAAATGGAACACTGTTAGAAAAAAGAAGATTAAAGGGGACCTATTACTTACTTTTTTTCAGCTCCAAATGTTTGTTCCTGGACCCTGCTGAAGTAGCTTTGCATGATTTATTGTTCAAAACAATCCTTATTTATGCCATGGGATTTGGCACGCCTCATCTATCTAAAACAAACTTTTAAGTTAACAGCAGGTGGGAGGGCCTTAGAACTTGTGTAGGTGATGACCCCTCTCGCTGACATCACAAAGAGCCGAGACTAGAATAAAGCAGTCTTTGGCCATGTTTGGTATGAGCATCTACCATTATAACATATAATGGTAGATGGTATATACAGGGCAAAAAAAGATGAAAATAATAGGTCCACTTTAAAAAGATAATGGGAATCAGAAACAGCATTAAGGATTGTGTTGTTAAATGCTTTAGGTTGGAATCTCTCAGTTTCACACTTTCAGTCCTGGTTCAGTTGCAAGCCAAGCAAACGGAAGCTGTTAATAACACTGCTCTTAATCTGTTGGCCCAGCGGCTGCTCTGCTTGTTCAAAAATCGTTTATAAAAATTTAAAATGGTAAAGTTGTTGTTATTGATCCCACTGTACAGAAATCTCTTACAGGTCACAATTCACAAGTCAGTGCTGACCAGTGAGAAAGTTCTTAGTGAAGAGGAGTAAATGGAGCTTAATAGCTAAAATAATTGTTTTATATCTTATTCTAGACTAAAAAGCCCACACATTTTTTTTTTAGTTTTCAAAAATACACAGGTGGCAAAAGTACAGACATTGTGCACTTAAGTAGAAGTACAGATACTTGTGTTAGAAAAATACTCTGGTAAAAGCTGAAGTACTGATTCAACTTCTTTACTCAAGTAAAAGTGAAAAAGTACAGGCTCTGAAATGTACTCAAAGTAAGAAAGTAAAAGTAGCTCTTTTGAGGACGTTTCTACCAACTATTTTTGTGCAAAGCTAACTGAACCTCGTGCTATATTACTATAATAAAATAATGTGAATACAAACTTTATTTCAGTCTAAATTTTAATTCTAATGAATGCACTCAGCTTGAATCAGTTATGTAGAACATGAGCAGAGAAAATAAGGAGAATTTTTGAAAATAGCTCTATTTTCTGTTGCCTACATTGAGGGTGACTTTGCCTTCACACCTACACAGGAAAAGGAGTACAGTCAGGGGTTAAAGTGGGATTCAGCAGGTGGGGGAACCCTAAAATTGGTTGTAGTGGTTCAGCATGGGGAAAAGAATCACAACTCACAATAATTTCTGTTGTGAGCTCCAGTAGATTTTCTCTGTGTACAGGCTGTGATCAGCTGACCTGCTGCTGCTCTGAGGTTTACTGCTCTTTGTGGATTTACACAATTGAATTCAATAAGATGTAAGCAGATGTTTCATGAGTTGTCTTGGCTGATTTCCATCCTCTACACTGACAGTATACAGTTTATACTGTCTTTATACTAGACGCTACAAAGTTGGAATGAAGGTGGAATTCAGTGAATAAATCTAAGCATCATCAGCTTAAATTCAAATTCATCTCTGCTACACTTAATGTAACCTAACTCTGACCATGAACACCACAGCCACTGTGCACCAGTCACACACTGTTCTTTACTTTAAATCCATCACAGTACAAACTAACCTGTATTTCCTGTTTATCCTGCACTATCCTGCAGATGGAGAAAGGTAAGAAAGACAAGACGGGAGAGGAAGAAGAGAGGTTATATTTAAAGGTGAGGACTGCTCAGTGGTATTTGATAAAGGGAAGATTTAAAGCTTACATGTAAGTCCTCATTTTTTAAATCAGATATTGGATCTGTATATGATGTGAAGTTGTTTTTTTCATATTGTGAAACGTCCTGCAAAACAAACTGAGGTAAACTAACTTTGTGTTATTTAAAGGTTGCATGAAAATACTCTGGAAGTTAGTGCAGGATACACAGGTTAGTTTGTACTATGATGGATTTACAGTATCTGTACTTCTACTTAAGTACAGAATGTCTCTA
Source organism: Heterochromis multidens (assembly GCA_015108495.1). Classification (NCBI taxonomy): domain Eukaryota; kingdom Metazoa; phylum Chordata; class Actinopteri; order Cichliformes; family Cichlidae; genus Heterochromis; species Heterochromis multidens. The sequence continues at coordinate 5,155 of VUQS01037246.1, forward strand.
CTTTTGCCACCTCTAGAAACCACTACTGCCAATAAAACTCTAGCATTTGCTAATGTGTGTGGACTAGTTGTTCAAGGTTTTACGATAGGACACTCTCACTTAATGGCACCATTGTTAGAAGTGTAGCTAAATCAGAAGTGTAGTTAAATGGGGCTGCATTCATTCTGGATTATTTAATTAGCACTCCATATAAAAACCAGAAGTCCAGAGAGTGGGAGTTCTGGAGTATTTAAAGGTTCTTTGTTCTTTGTGCTAACCGTGGTGGCGGACACATTGCATTTCATATGACTGCTTAGCAAAAAACTTTGGGAAGTTAAATGCTTTTAATATGAAGCAAAAATACTCAAGCATTCAGTCTGCAGTAGAACTAACATGAATGCTAGCTTAGGAGGGCAAACAATGAAAGGACAGGCTGATATCAATGAGATAAAAAAAAAACAACACTTTATTACATTCATGCATTGTTTTCCTTTAAATCCCTCATGGTTACCCTTGGCAGACTCACCACTGTATGCATAGACATAGTATCAAAACTGGCTAGATTCCTGATTCCTGAAAAGCTTTTTGACTGCTGAAGTTGTTTTACTTCTGCTTACACTGGTCTTAGGGAGAAGGCTGGGATTCATGGATTACAAATTGCAATTTTTGACAATGAGTTCTCTCTAATGGTGATCAAACAATGAAGATCAGGTCAAGTGACACATTTCTCTTTTCTGCTCAATCTAGTAGAGAAAGGAGAAAGTGCTCATGATATCCATCCATCCATCCATGAGTGCACCCCTTTCTTCCACCTCTGTCCTCTACTTTGCCTCCTTGTCACTCCGTCCATCTCCCTTTCCTTCACCCCTCCCTGAGCCTCTCTCCGCTTTCTTACAAAAATCCAATTAGTCAGGGTTGACTCCTTACTCTGCAGGAGAAGAAAGAGATGGCAGAGAAGGAGGGATGGGAAGCACTGCCAGCAGAAGGCCTTAACCAGAATTTTCTCAACCTTAGCTTGTCTCCCCTGCGGTTTACCCTCAGAGAATAGAGAAAGGGAAACATGGAGGCTAAAAACAAAAAGAAAAAAGGAGGAGAGGCTATAGAAAGAATCCGTCATCAGATACCCCCTGCCTATAATTTCTCTTCTTTCTTTTCTTTTAATGGATCATGCAGTATCGATGTTTTGAAGTAGATATGAATTAGTAGAAAGCAGAAAGTATCAGTAAATAATATATAACTTATATTTACTTTTGAAACAAGAACAAGATAGCAGTCAGAGTCGGTTTAAAGTTGAAAAGCTAAATGTAACTGTTGCATTTCTTCCAATAGTGACTTATTGATGAAGCCTTTAATTATTTCTATTAGAGAAAAGACATTTCTAAGTCCCTTTTTGGTTAGAAATAAATAGTCATACTTATATACACAAAACCAGTCGCTACAGTATGCTCTTTTCTTTCTTTCACATTACAGCAATAGCCCATGGACTGTATATAAAAGATGGAGATAGCCAACGTGACATCATCCATTGGTTAGTGAAGTCCTGTTGTGAACTTCAAGCTGGGCATTTTTGTTGCTTGGCCATCTTGTTGAGTATGCGGTGGATCTGACTGACAAACAGAGGAACACTGCATGCTTATTGGATAACAACTTGTCCATCACAAATCATCAGCAAGTGGGCGTACTGTTCTTAACCCTCCTTTTTGACTATAATGGAGAACATAATTTATCAAATAAACTTTATGTTGTATTCATTATGACTTGAAATTAGAGATCAGGAAAGTGCTTATTGACACCAAGGGCTGTTTTTTGGTAGACTTTTATCCAATCTAAGGTCTTTTTGAGATCAGAGTAGTCACCCTTTGGTGCCAAAAAGAAGAATGTAGGTTTATGGCACCTCTACATACTGATTTTAGCTAACATGGGAAAAAGGGGGATGTCATAAACTCTGCAACCCACTGCACACATGGCGTCACAGCTTTGCTAATCTAACATGATTGGAAATAAATGATGAGCAAATTAACTGTAAACAGCACAAAACAAGTCGTTTTGATGAAGAAGCTTAACATTTTTGCTAAATTCCCAAAGCTTTGCTGCAACAAATCTGGAACTACTAAGACATGCCTACCAGGGGTATACAAGGTCAACACTCAGCAGCTTCAAATTAGAAGCAAAATGAACAAAACCCCTTGATTTCCTAACAGTGTTTTAATCATCAGCATTCGGATAGGATGGGTTTTTGTTTGTGTCAACCACACCTTTTGCTATTATTAAAGACCCAGCTATTAATAGATCTTTTTTTTTTTTGAGAAAAAAAATGACCAAAAATTGTCTTCAAGAGTTTTTTTTAACACTTTTCTGGGACCTTGAACATGTGTTTTAAGTGTTTTTATTTTCTCTTTTGAGCCTGCCTTCAGTAAGGAGTTGGATAAAGTAATCAGTGATTACATGAAATCAAACCAGCAGGCCATTTTCTTTTGCGGTTTCTGAATGCTGTAATACAGCCATGTGATTTCAGTAAAACCCAGACCATAGTCAATGCAAACTCTTCAAACCACTACCACTGTTAGTGTTTCACAAGTGATAAATAATCCAGAAAAATATACATGGTAACTAAGCTAAAGACCAATAACAACCCTAACACGGAGTATGATTTTTAGGGTTGCATAGTGGTCACAGTCTTGCAATAGTTGTGTATCACTGAGGTTGTCAGAGTATTCACTTTCTGATGTGGTAATGTACAACTAAGGTCTAAAATACATGATTGGATATTTGAAGAAATGCACATAGAACTGAGTGCAATGTGTGTTGTTAAGGTCGTACACAGGAAAGCTCTGTTTTAGCTTCTGTGAAGACCACGAGCGTGTTATTTTCATGCATTGGCTTAAATGTATTTAATTAAGTTCAATTAAAACAAACAACAACAAAAAAAACATAAAACGTGGCAGACTTCATGAGGTGTCAGACACTCAAATGTTCGAGGTGCTCTGGGGTCAATATATATAAACAAGTCAACTGAACACCAGGAGATAATGGTAGTAACACAGTGAAATGAAAGGACCCTGGCAGCATGGTAATTGTAGCAATTTTAAACTGACAGTACATGGGAATGAAAGCACCGAAACCTGAGTGCGTAGATAACAACACTTTCCTTATTTGACAGTAATTGTCAATACTGAGAAGAAAGACATCTTCCAGATTGTTCAGGTTTCCTTGAAAGTGCAATCATCTGCGAATCCCTCAGTTATAACTCGTGTACCTATTCAGAAACAACACATACAAACTGATACAGGGGGAGGCTTTCTGACTTGTTTCCATCGTTGGTGCTGAGCAGTCATTACTACTTTGTTTGTGTACTGCACTTTCTTGAGTTTACATGTCAGCCACAGCATACATTTTCTAAATATTCATGATCTTCGATTGTTTATGCTTGTTTCACCCGCAGAGGTATCGAACCATGAAAGCTCAATATTTCAGAACTTCAGTCTTGCCTGAAAGACCCTCATACAAGCTGCATTTTCTCCTTTGAATAGAACTTCCAAGCGCTGTGGTTTTTCTCATCCACCAGCAGATGTTCATCCACTAGCACATTTGCCAGCAGATCATCACTGTTTTTACACAATAAAATGCAGCATCAACATTGCTGCATTTAAATGTGAACATAATACCAGTTTTTGTACATACTGTATAGTATTCTTGATTTTATGTAATTATGTATATTGGATTTATATTTAAACTTTCCAGAGCATGAACATGTGCTTTTATTAATTCAGTCTCTTGTTTTTAGTTATATTCTACGTTTGTGTGACACATTATAATATAGTGTGGCAGTACTTTGGGGCACAACACTGACAAAAGTAGTGACAACGAATGAAAACAAAAGGCGGCTGCTGTAAAACTAAAACACTGAAGCTAAAAGTGCTGTTAAGTTGAGGACATTTGCTGACTCACTAATAATTTCATACATTAATGTCACCTTGACCTGCTAGCTTCAGATTAATTGCTTTTGTTTCTAGAAAATTTTTCCTCACTGGATGTTAAGATCTCTGTGAAACAACACCGTGGAAAAACACTTTAAGGTTTTTTCACACTACACTTTTAACTCCTGTACATCACATATGCTGGCCAAGGTGATTATTGAGAGAAAACTAATGTGTTAAGATGAATCATAGAGTAATTTGCTCATTTACTTGCTAACAATTCCTCCTTTTCCACACGTACCTGAGCATCTGTATAATACATGCAGATCATATTTGATCTCAAAGCAGGGAAGACAGAGGCAAGTGCCCCTTGACCAGCACACAGGTCTCCTGTCAAAAAGTACAGGTTTATCCACAATGCATATGTGCAAACAACCAAAATATGATGTTCAGCATTTGACAGAGGGACATGTACATGCCAATGTAAATGACAGAAACTGTAGAGTCAGATGGCTCATAGCCAAGCTAGCTTCCAGAGAAAAGAGGAGCCTACAGTTGCCATTGATATACATTAGCTACCTTAACTTTATGGGAAATATTGGTATTTTGTTGTGTTAATGCTATTATTTACATGTCATAATTGTTTCCCATTATGATGCGTTATGGGGAGTTTTGTGAGAATTTTCCTGAATCTGGAATTGAGAAGTATATAAGAGAACTGTAGAAATTTAGCAGAGGTATTGTTTTTTTTAACCATGCATTCTCTTCTAGTCAAAAACTGGTGTTTACACACAGGACAACTTGACTGCCAAAAATTTGAAGAGTTGTGCTATCCAAAAGCTGGGTTGAAAAAGTAACTGAACTTGTAAGTGCCAATAACTGCAGTTCGTCTATTAACCACTTAAGGATGGCCCTGAAGTTGATAGCTGTCTGTTAGGCCTTGCCTCAACTAGTTGGAAACACTAAACTGTACCTCTCCACCAGATTTGTGCTGTTGGTGTCTTTGATCAATTTTAATTCAATTATCTGATAAATAACTTAATGCTGTATTGTGCAGACTATCCAAAAAGTTTGTGTTCCAGTTTTGAGTTAAATTCTAGTATTCATTAGTCTGTTACTTAGTATTACCTGATACCTTAGCTTGCCAATGGGTGATGTCATGGTGCCTTCGTCTTTTATATAGCTAAAGAAAGTTCAAAGTCAATGGTGACACCTTTTTTAAAATTTGTTTAGTAAGTATGTATATAATATAATGTTGTAGTGTCTTTACAATGTAAAGCACCTTGAGGCTACTGTTGGTGTGATTTGGTGCTATATAAACTTGAATTGAATTGAAATACAAAACTGTTTCAGTCAGTAGTCTTAGTCAGCCTCTTCAGTGAATATGCAATTTTTGGTAACCTTTGAAAATGGAAAGAAAAAAAACACATAGACCATACATGTATGAGAATATACAAGTATGCTTTCATTGCTGTTTCCCACTCCCATTCTCCAGAGCATAAAAACACATATTTTAGAAAAAGTCATACATATGTGCATAAAAAAAGCTAAAGTTATCTTATCCAGTACTTTTCACCCTCTGTAAATGCAGTGTTTTCACACCTTTTCCTTTACCTTGGATTTGCATAATACACTAAAGTGTATCACTAAGTTTCATTATTTTCCATTTTCCTTTATGTGCTTCTACTGCATTTGCTGGTGAATATTGCTGCAGTTTAATCTAATCGGATCACAAAAGGCACCAGTATCAGTGGTGTACCTCATTCCTATTCACTCCGTTAACTGAACAAAGATTTTAAGACATTTTTTTCCTTCTCTGTCATGACATAAACATATTAGGTGGGATTTAATATTTTTCCTATCCCTTCTTGTCTTACTGGGGCAAACTATTAGCTGTACTGCTATGAAGGATTAACACAGTTGTTGCTAATCAGCACTGAACAGACTTCTAATGTTCTGATTGGAGTCCAAGACACCCAGACAGCTAATAAGCCAAGTATCTGATAACCAGCTATCTGGCAAACTCTCTATTTCCCACAGGCGACGATGAGTTAATTGCAGAGTTTTCTCCTGTTTCCACAAGTTAAAAAACAACGATGCATGCAAAGCACTCAGGCAGTGTTCATATCAGCTTGAAAACGTTTTCACCTTAGCACATAGTGAGTGAACTTGATGGACGCAACAAAGGTGTTCCACCACCGCTGATGCTTGTCAGTAAATCATGCTTTTCTTGTCTCAAAGTGCATTTTGGGTCAGTGTACTAAGCTTTTGCATGTAAGGTAAGCTAGTGCTGACTTCCCAGTCGAGGTCTGACAACACAGGGCAGGGAAGGATGTAATCTATTCCACATAGAGAGCTGAGGCTCATTCAGTATGAAGCAGGAAGTGATTACCTCTGAAAATGGGGCTGAAGTATTGGTTTTGTTTCCTTATATTTATATGTCATATGTTTTCACATTTGGCTGAATTTAAAAACATAGCAAACTATTTAGAAGCTGTATTTAATTGGAATTAGTACAAAGACAAAACGTTGAAGCTTGAAATTGAGAAATTTATTGTGTTTGTTCTTTGAAACGGTCATTTTGTATTTGATGCCAACAATATCAAAATATTTTTTAGAAAGCTGGGAAAGAAGTGTGTTTACCACTGTGTTGCATCACCTCTTCTTTTTAAAGCTCTCTGTAAGCATCTAGGAAGTGAAGGAACCAAATGCTTGGAAAACTAAGTATTTTCCCCATTCTCTTATGAGACAGGATTTCAACTGCCCATCAGTTTGGGGCCTCCTTTGTCATACATTTGGTTTCACAATGAGCCAAATGTTTTCATTTGGTGACCAGTCTGGACTTCAAGCAGGACACTCTAAGACTCTTTTTCTATGGAGCCATGCTGTTTGTTGTGTTTGACATTGTCTGGCTGAAATAAGCAGTATGTTGCTTCAAAACCTGTACATATCATTCAGCAATGGAGAACTTCACAGATGTGCAAGGTCCCCATGCTGTGTGTACTAATGCACCCACATATCATTGAGGTGCTGGCTTCTGAACTGTGCGCTGATAACAGACCGGAGGGGCATCTCTTACTCTTTAGCCCTAGACAAGGAGGCATTCATGATTACTAAGAAGAAGGTCAAATTTTGATTTCCTTCTTTGTCTCAGTTCATCTTAAATGAGTTCAGGCCCAAATAAAGTGGTTTTGTTTCTATTTTTTTCCTCTGCTGCTGCAACTACAAATGCAAAGTGAAACCACACAAACTCCTGTAATCTGAGTTAGTTTTTAAACTATATTTCTATGAAACTTTCACAGCTCATCATATACCCTTACTCAGTGCACTTTAAATGTCAGGATGTGTTTCCAAAATGGCCAAATCTGTGATACATTTTTCATGGTCCAGTTAAGATCAGATATTGCAATTTTTATGCACTGGATTATTTGAATGTATGTACATTCATGTAAAAAAGAAAGTTTCCACAGAACTCTGCAGTCCTGTGGAACTACACCCTTGCTGCTTCCATAGGAATTAAGAGGTTAAGTAGCAGCCAGGTGCTGCTAATCAAATGCACCTGATTAACTGATCATAAGCAAGTGTGAGCACCTCCATAAAAGCAGAGGTTTTGGCAGTTTGCTGGTGTGTTAACAAAATGCCACAATCTTCCCAGGAGTGGACATCCCAACAAATTCATCACTAGGTCAGACCATCCAGTGCTCAGAGAAATTGCAAAAAAAAAACAAAACAAGAGCTACATTTTAGACTCTATAGGCCTCAGTTATCATGTTAAATGTTAAAGTTCAGGATAGTACAAATAAAAAAAGACTGAACAAGTATGGCTTGTTTGCAGAGGTTACCAGAAGAGAGCCTCTTCTCTCTAAAAAGAACATGGTGGCATGGCTTAGGTTTATAAAGTTGCATCTGAATAAACCACAAAATGTCACGGTAACCAGGAAGTGTGTGGTGGAGAGTGTGGGGGACCCCAAAATGCAGGACTCGCAAACAGAACTTCAACTAAAAACCACAGCTTTATTTTGCTGGGAAAAAGGCGAGGAAACCAAAAACAAAAACAATACACGGAGCAGGGCTAGAACAGTCTGACTCCAGACTGAAAAAACAATACTTGAACAAACAAGAACAGTCTGACTCCAGACTGAAAAAACAATACTTGAACAAACAAGAACAGTCTGACTCCAGACTGAAAACAATACAAGGAACAAACAAGAACAGTCTGACTCCAGACTGAAAACAATACAAGGAACAAACAAGAACAGTCTGACTCCAGACTGACAAAAGC
>VUQS01037250.1:0-10821 GCA_015108495.1 Heterochromis multidens
AGGAAAAAGATATTAAAAGATATCCAGGGACCTGAGAATGCCAATCAGCAGTGTCCAAACTCTAATTAAGAAGTGGAAAATGAGGGATTCTGTTGAAACCAAGCCACAGTCAGGTAGACTGGTAAAATTTCAGCCACAACTGCCAGAAAAATTGTTCGGGATGCAAAGAAAACCCCACAAATAACTTCAGCTGACATACAGGGCATAAAGTGGCATGGCTGTTTCAAGATGCACAATAAGGAGGCACTTAAAGAAAAATGGGCTGCATGGTCGAGTCACTAGAAGAAAACCATTACTACACCAATGCCACAAAGCAGCCCGTTTACAATATGCCAAACAGCACAGAGACAAGCCTCAAAACTTCTGGAACAAAGTTATTTGGAGTGATGAGACCAAAATGTAACTTTTTGGCCACAACCATAAACACTACATTTGGAGAGGAGTCAACAAGGCCTATGATAAAAAGTACACCATCCCTACTGTGAAACACAGAGGTGGATCGCTGATGTTTTGGGGATGTGTGAGCTACACAGGCACAGGGAACTTAGTAAAAACTGATGGCAAGATGAATGCAGCAGGTTATCAGAAAATACTGGAGGAAAATTTGCACTCATCAGCTGCGCCTGGGACATACTTGGATGTTCCAACATGCCAAGTGGACCTTTCATTGGCTACAGCAGAAAAAAGTGAAGGTTCTGGAGTGGCCATCTCAGTCTCCTGACCTCAATATCATTGAGCCACTTTGGGGAGATCTTAAACGTACACTTTATGCTAAACAGCACAAGAATTTACATGGTATTAAGAACTAGGGTATGTAAACTTTTGATCAGGGTCATTTGGATAGTGATAGAGCTTCTCAATCCCACAGCAACGCCTTCCGTAGAGGAAGGCGCATAGTCTGGGGATGAGGGGGATGACTCAGCAACCTCAGTGACCTCAGCTTCTTCACTGGGGCTGAGGTCACTGAGGTAGTTAAACAACTACTTGGTGGCAGTGCCCATGGGGTAGATGAGATTCTCCTTGAGTTCCTAAAGGCTCTGGATGTTGTAGGGCTGTCTTAGTTGACACACTTCTGCAACATCGCATGGAGATCTGGGGCGGTGCCTCTGAATAGGCAGACTGGGGTGGTGGTTCCCATCTTTTAAAAAGACGACCAGAGGGTGCGCTCCAATTATAGATATAGATCACACTTCTCATCCTCTCCGGGAAAGTCTACCCTAGGGTACTTGAGAGGAGAGTCTGTCCGTTCGTTGAACCTTGGATTCAGGAGGAACAATGCGGTTTTCGTCCCGGTCATGAATGCTGGACCAGCTTTTTATACTCGTGAGGATATTTGAGTGTGCGCAGGAGTTTGCCCAACCACTCTACATTTTCTCTGTGGACTTGCAGAAAGCATTCAACCGCATCCATCGCAATATCCTGTGGGGTATGCTTAAGGAGTATGGGGTGTCTGGCCTGTTGTTACGAGCCATTCAGTCCCTGTACAACTGCAGTGAAAGCTTAGTCTGCATTGCTGGTACTAAGTCGGACTCATTCCCAGTGGGTGTTGGACTTTGCCGGGGCTGCCATTTGTCGCCAATTCTCTTTACAATTTTTATGGACAGAATTTCTAGGCAGAGCCAAGTGGCTGAAGGATCTTGCATTTTTGCCAGTGACCTTTGGTTTTGTTGCCTTCATCAGGTGATGGCCTCTAGCTTGCACTGGGGCAGTTCACAACTAAGTGTGAAGCGATGGGAAAGAGAATGAGCACCTCTGAGTCTGAGGCTATGGTTCTCAGCAGGAAAAGGATGGAGTGCCCACTCCGGGTCAGGGACGAGTTGCTGCCCCAAGTGGAGGAGTTTAAGTATCTCGTGGGTCTTGTTCAGATTGGGGCAGCATCTGCAGTGATGCGGACACAGTACTCATCCATTGAGGTGAAGAGAGAGCTGAACGTAAACGTGAAGCTGTTGATTTACCAGTCAAGCTACGTTCCTGCTCTCACCTGTGGTCATGGGCTTTGTGTAATGACCAAAAAATGAGACTGCGGATACAAATGGCAGAAATGAGTTTTCTCCGAATGGTGGCTGGGCTCAGCCTTAGAGACAGGGTGAGAAGTTCAGTGATTTGGGAGTTACTCAGAGTGGAGCCAGTACTCTTCCATATTGAAAGGAGCCAGCTGAGGTGGTTCATCTGACTAGGATGCCTCCTGGGCGCCACCTAGGTGAGGTGTTCCAGGTATGTCTTACCAGGAGGAGGCTCCAGGGTAGACCCAAGAGAGAGATTATGTTTCTCGGTTGGACTCGGAATGGCTTGTTGTTCCCCCGGATGAGCTGGAGGAGCTGACTGGGGAGAGAGGTATTTATTATTTTTGTTAAGATTTTCAATAACTAAAGTAAAAAATTACACTGATATAATGGTCACGTCATATATCACGTCAAGTTAAAAGTTATTGTTATTTTTTTGTTTGTAAAACATGCTTATTCCACTACATATTTATCACAGCCAAAACTCTGAAGTGGCATCCACAAGAGGAGAGTAACTTAGAGATTAGAGCCCACAGGATGTCAGTGACACAGTGCATTGTACCAATGACAGCCCAAATACCTGTGAAGGCAGACAGGTAGCCAATTTTGAGGCTAACTATTAAAGCAAATGCCAGCTGGAGTGAAGAAAACCACTGATTGCCATATGACAGTGTGGTAAATGCACAACCAGCTACAAAGTGATGCACAACAAGATAATCACTTTATATGTGAATGGGACTTCAGGTTAACAAGAGGTTTCAGAATAATACCCGGTTACCAGCTCTCACTTTTTGCAGTGTACTAGTACCACTGGCAGTAAAACAGCCCCAGAGCATGATGTTCTGTATCCTAACAGTAATATGCTCTTTAAGGCTCACTAGAAGACAGCCAGCACCTTCTCCTACCAGAATGATGGTAGAACTATCTTGTGTGTGAAAAGCTGTTTGAGTAATTTAAAAGTAATGAATAAAGCTATTTGCTGCCACTTGAGCCTCCAATTAAAGCTTGGGGCTCACTAGACATGCACTGAGGAATGGTATAAGTTCTGTGAGGTGCCACTTGCATGCTAACAACACTCTTCAAGTGTAATCTTTATACAGCTGGGGTTGAGTGGAATATCATTCTTTCAAGTAAATGGTCATAAAACCAAATGCTGCACAGATTCATAAGTAAAAGATTTAAGAAAGTTATTACAGTTCATCACATATTGCACAATCATCCCACGGAAAAGTCAGGGCTCACTAAAGTCTGTAGGATTAATGATCTTTTGGAGTATGATATCTTTTGTTAAATTAAAAGTACTGATATCATAATGTAAGCAAATAGTGTATTACAAGTAATAGCCCTACTATTAATACCTTAATTATGTAACTATAATCAGGTTAATGTACCAAAAGTACTAAATGTGAGAGTACTAAAATTGCTCCTATGTTAAAGGTGTTAAGTATTTCCACATTGTATATTACATCATTTTCTTCATAACTGAGTAAGTCATTGACTGTAAAACTGTAAAACATAGTGTCCATCACAGTTATGCATCACGTCATGCTCAAAGTAACATCTGATTACTGGTTGCTTTGTCCAAAAATCAGTCTAAATCTCTAACAAACAGATTTTTTTCTTTTTTTTAAAAAAATATGTTCCATTAAATTAAATTAAATGGGAAAATGACAATCAATTACTCGATACAAAATAAAAAGTGGAGTACCGCCCTCAAAGTTGTGGAGTAGAAGTGTAAAATTGCATGAAATGCAACAATCACTAGACTTGGTCCTTTCCCTTGTTTGTAGCACATTAACATTACATACAAATGTCAAAGCATTGCATTGCTGTCCCTAAAACCAACCCACTAAAATAGCTAACATTGCCTACATAGGTAAAAACATTACTTTTGGCGTAACTGTTTTTGTGTGTGTGTGTGTGTGTGTGTGTGTAGTGGGATAGGGGGTCAACATTTTCTAACTACTCCTATGCCTAAAAATAAACAAAAAACAAAACAAAACAAACTAGCAAACACACACACACACTTCATAAATTCAACAATTATTTAAATTAAAAATAATTTCCCTTTTTTTAACAGAAAAGCTTGAATGCCAGAAAATAAAAAACATAAGTAAATACGAGGTATTCGAAACAGTACTATTTGTTTTGTTCCCCAATATCAGTTTTTTTAATTACAAAAATCAAATATTTATCCTGTTTAAATTCTGTTTATTTCCAAAGATGTGTGGGCGTGCAGCAGTTTAATTGTGCATCTCTGTGGTTAGTGTGTGTGTGTGTGTGTGTGTGTGTGTGTGTGTTGAGGTAACAGTTAAGAAGCTCAGCAGTGCTCTGTTTTGTCTTGATATCAGCAATAACCTCCCATTAGTCATTTCTATTGCTGGGCTCCAGTGTGGGAGCAGTGACACCGGCAGAGGGAGAGGAAAAGAAAAGGTGAGAGATACTTTAGAAGAGGGCAAGAGGGAGGTGGGAAAAGATGGTGGTGGAGGGGAATGAGAGCAGCAGAAAAAGATAGACGAGAGCGATATCAATGAGAGCGAGGTATTTGAAAAAGAGAAAGATAAGGAAAAAGGGTGACACAGTGGAAAGAGGGGCTGAAGAATAGAGATGAAAGGTAGGGAGAAAGAAGAGAAATGGGAAAGATACCATGCACTGACAGACATGCTAAAAAAAGGGCAGAATGAAAGAGAAATGCAGGAAGAGTGAAACAGTAGAGATGGAACAAGAGGAGTGATAAAGGAGCCACAGAGAAGGAGAGGAGTGGGGGAGAGAGAGGTGCGGAAAAGAGTGATGTAACGTACAGTAGTAGATGTAAAGAAAAATGAGGCAGAAAGAGAGGGCTTGCTGCGTCAGTTTGAAATGACAAAAAAGCACTATTACCCAATTTCCCCCTTTCTCAATCCTCTCTTCTTTGTGTGCACCCTCCCTTCCCTCCTTCTTTTCATTCCTCATCATAATCTTTCTTATTTTCTCTTCATCCTTTGGCCTTACCTGTTTCTGTTACATCAACAAATCATGCACACAGTACCTCCCCAAGTGTTCTACTGACAAATACACCACATACTTAATTTGGTTAGGCCAAGGTGCCATAATGACATGTTTCATTTATTTACAATAGTAGTGTTTCTTTATAACAAAAGACTGAATGTGGAAAAAAGAAAAAAAAACTAGGAAATTTGGTTGTTTTACCTCAACAGCAGGTCATTGACAACCCATCTAGCGTTAGGGTTAGGATAGGGCTTAGGTTAACATCCAGCAATTTTTTTAAAGTTTTCACCTATGTGGAAGATCGATGTAAAATCTTTTAACAGAAAACTGTAATACCAAAATGTATAAGACTTCAGTCAAATTTAATCTTCTGGTTTCTCAAAATTTGCATATTTAGTGTGCGGCAAAAATAAAACTTAATCTTAAATGGGTCACTGGAAGCCTACTGGATGTTAACGCTCTTAGGTCTCATACATAATTTATGGTACCGCAAAAAAATACAGTAGGTATTTGGCTACAGAGAGCCTAAAGAGAGGGATTTGCAACCAACACAAACACGCTCCTGAAAATTAGGCTTTTTTTCGTTGCCAAAACTTAGGACAACAATGTTTTAAGAGCTAAAATTACATAGGGTGATAGCATAGAGTTCGGGTTAGGATTATTCAAGAATGATGGCTTAGACCTCACAGGGTTAAGAAAAAGACATGCCAAGCGGGCTATTATTCTACTTCTTTATACTAATGGGGAAAAATTGGAAGAGTTTATTTTTTATAGCTTGTAATGCAATACGTTTACAGGTCCAGTGGCAATTGCAATTTTATTTATATAGCACATTTCATTATACTCAAACTCAATGTACTTAACACAGAAAATAAAAACATAAAAAATAAATGCAGGTTTACAATGAAAACAGTAAAATAAATTTTACAAAAAAGTAAAATATAAGTTAACACACACACAATAACTGAAAACACCCTCTGCACACTTCCAGGTCCAGCCTACTTAATATCAAAACTGGCTGTATATTCTCTATGAACTAAAATGAGTGTGGGATGACTGTATTAGATTGTAATGGAGGCCCAAAGTGGTCAATATTTAAAAAAAAAAAAAAAAAACTGTAACTAACTAGTATTTGGTTAAATTACTACAAAACTCATCCTCACTTTGCAGGTATATTTTTTTAACCACGTGCCACTGCCAGGTCTGACTAATGAAACGTATAATACACAAATTACATTAAGAAACAGAAGCTAGTAGCAATAATAATTGTTTGTTGATGAGTATATTTCTCATTACCATATGTTGATATTACCTTTAATACTGAATACTTTGGACAACTGTAGTTAAATGTGGCCATTAAATGTGGCTATATCAGTTTAAATATAATACTCTTATGCACTGCTTAGTAAAAAAAATAATTAAAAAAAAAGAGTGGTTTGCTCCTGCTAAATGAAATTATGTGTTTCAAGAACTAGTGTGAACTAGTGTGGCTGTGACTCAGGAGGAAAAGTGGGTTTTCTACCAATCAGAAAGATGGCGGTTCAGTCCCTGACTTTTCCAATTTGTGTGTTGAGGTATCCTTGGGCAAGATACTGAACCTGAAGTTGCCCCCAGTGCATCCATTGCTGTGTGTGTGTGTGCGTGTGTGTGTGTGCATGTGTGTGTGTATGTGTGTGTGTGTGTGTGTGTGTGAATGGATGAATGAGGCTTGTAGTAGAAGGTGCTTTGAGTGCTCAGCTACAGTAGAGAAGTGCTATATAAGTACCAATCCATTTAATGGGTGCCTCATTTATCAAAGTGTGATATAGAACAAGTTCTACATCCGTAAGAACTACCTGTAATTACAAGAAACAGTATTATTTGAATGTGCATTTGTATGCCTTTAATAAACAACAGTAAATATTCTATGTTCAACAGCTATCTGCATACGTGTGAATCAAAGAGGATTCTTATCTTTAAAGAAACACCAATAATCACAATGGAGGTAATCCTCAATCAGTTGAACCAAAAGGTTTTATTTGGCACTTTCTCAAGAGGCCTGGCCAAGAAAGAGAAAAATAGAGCATTAGGGGCAGGGGACAAGAGCTGTCAATGCTGTGTCACCACTAATAAGAACTGTGGCAGAGGTAAAGATAAAACAGTTTCACCTGAAAGAGATGGCCAGAAAAAAGAAATACTGGATTACAGCACACCAAAAAGGCACAGGATGAGGAAAGGGTAACACTCTTGAAATGAATACATACTGTACTCACAATTCAGTTCAATTCAATTTTATTTATATAGCGCAAAAACAACAGTCGTCCAAAGCTGCTTTATATTGTAAGATAAAGACCCTACAATAATACAGAGAAATACAGAGAAAACCCCAACAATCAGACAATCCTCTATGAGCAAGCACTTGGCGACAGTGGGAAGGAAAAACTCCCTTTTAAGAGGAAGAAACCTCCAGCAGAACCAGGCTCAGGAAGGGGCAGCCATCTGCTGCGACCGGTTGGGGGTGAGGGGAGGAAGACAGGACAAAAGAGAGCCAGAGATTAATATCACAAATGAGATATGCCACAGACTAGAACTACATCATCCAGAACACACCACTTTAGTCTTTGCACTAATTTTAATGGGTAAAACAATATAATCAGTATGAGACAGAGTTAGAAATGTCTCTGGGTTACCTCTGGATTTCTCAGAGCATGCTCTACAAACTGAACTAGAGATTTCTGACAGGTACAAAGCCACAGATATAGTCAGGTCCACAGTATGTGGAGAATGACACAAATTTTGCAATTTTGCCTCTGTACACCACCACAATGAATTTTAAACCAAACAGTCAAAATGTAACTGAAGACTTTCAGCTTTAATTCAAGGGGTGTAACACAAGTACTGCATAAACTGTTTAGGAATTACAGCCATTTTCATATGTAGTCCTCTATTTTCAGGGTTATCATGTCCTGAAATAGTATAGGTTGCTATTACTTTTCACAGCACAGGTAGCCCTTTAGTTTTTTACAGCATCTAATTACAAGTGCATGAGCACTATCAGGCTGCAACACCATTTCTCTTGAACTTTAACTGCACCTCACTGTCAAAGCAGAATTACCCATTCTTGCACGTTTAAGATTTTACTCATATGACTTGTCATTAACAATTTAATATCTTCCCTTTATAGGCAAAGCAGAATTTAATAGGAGGGATTAGGTAAGGTAGGGTGCAAAGGTTTGGAACAAAACATTAATCTGACCACCGGAGATAATTCCAAACAGGAGATAAGGGGTGTTCATATTAACTGAGGTATTTAATGTTTTGGGGGGATTATTAATGGTGTGGTGTTTATGAGAACATGTACAGCAAGTAGTTCTTCCAGGGATGATGAGAAGTGCTGAAGAAATGTCAGTTACATTTTCAGTTTCTTGAGAACATCAAGATACTGTCTTCCACTTGTATTATGTATTTCTGAAGCCATGATACGCAATGTCCAAGTGTGCCCTATTTTACAATGGTAAATAATCGGTCCAAAAAAAGTCTGTCGCCAGATAGAAAATTATGTATGGACTTGCATGAAAATTTTACCACTAGTGGGACCAGAGTAATCTTGCTAACAAACAGACAACTGAACCAATCAGATAACCTCCTTGGCAGAGTTGGCCTTAGTTTAATTTAATCCATTTGTACAAGATTGGGTTTTAGGGTGAAAGTGGTTAGTGATCTGGATGTAGAGGGAAACAAGAAAAAAGGACCTGCCTAAAATTTAAGGGCACTCCTTTTCTTCACAATAAGAACACCCTAACAAGGTGTAAATGTTGTCCTGTATGTTTTCAAGAGGAACACTGGTGTATTTCAAGCTGTATTCTGCCACCATCAACCTTGTAGAGAGATTTATCCACTCCACTACAACATGTTATGATACAGTAATGTTGCAGTGGGACAACCAATGAGCTTTCAGTTCTTATCGAGGTAGGCTCTTTACTGTCACTACTCCCCAGAATTTGCTGAAGATTTTGTTAACTAAAAAATAAATGACTGCCAGGTCTAAACAGAAGCAAATCGGCTTGACCACCAATTACATTGGACAAAAAAACCAGAGGATGCAGTGATGAGATGCAGGCTGTTTCTTATAGTGTCTCAATGAACACTAATCATTTGTGATAACAGCAAACTTTAATTACCAAAATTAATTGTTGTTTTAGACGTCTGATCCTTTTAGTTGAAACTGAATTTTTAAAGATGAGGGTGTTACCTGCTTACAGGAGGAACAGAAAGAGAAGCATCATGGCTGATTTTTTTTTCTTTATGATTATACTTATTTTTTTCTTATATGATTATATTATATTATATAACACTGAAATAATCACCACAACTCTTTGACCCTTTTTTCATTTCATTTACTTTCTCTTTAGCAACTTTCTGTCTTGACTCCAAGCTGCCGTTTCTCTTTTTTTCCAGTCATCTCAAAGGTTTTTACAAGCTGAACTTGAGTACAGGATTATGTGGTGCAGCATATTATGAAATTAAATGAAGTTTCCTTAAGGACTTATGCAAACAGATCAATATAAGCTTAAATGTAATCCAGGCTCTTAAGATAATGCTGTTTTTATTTTCCATCAAGTTAGTGGGCTTTTGACCTTAGTTGCATCAGGCCATTAATGAGTTTCTTTTCATGAATCTGGTATATTATGTTTTGTTTCTGTTCATTTTGCTTTTTCAGGTGTAAAGGAGGGAAGGGATATAATTTTTGACACCTTATAGGGTACTCATTGAAATACTTTGAAATAAAAAAAAATAAGCTCTAGTCTAATTTGTTATTGGAGGATATATACTAAGACTTTCTTACTATTGTGACTTCTTTCAAAATTTCTCATTTTTATGTTGCCAATCAAGGTCAGTTAAGTTACCATATAAGTGACAAAAAAGTGACACTATTTAGATGAGAAGGTGGAGTGCTAAGTTATCAACTAACCTCAGCAAGCTTGGTTAGTAAAGTGCATCACTAGTGTTAAAGTGACCTCACATAAAGTCATGTTATTTGTCAGATTATCACATTTTCTTTTTTAAAAAGGCACCAACACCACAAGTACAGCTGACAGGGCTAGTTGGGCATTTAAGAACCAAGATTATGCAAATCTGAACATAGCTTCCAGGTTTGAAAAGTGCAGCCAATGTGGAAGTGCCTTATACCTGCATTCTTTGTAAAGGCCTGCAGGGGTCAACTCTTCTGATTGCAAAAAGAACTCAGACTGCATAAAACTCTTTGGGGGAATGAGCTGCTTGCCCAGTCTATGATGTCAGTAAGCACTTTCAATTCAATTCAATACTTTATTGTCCCACAAGGGGAAATTAGTTTAGCAGCAGGGGTAACAAAGACAACATACATGGAGACACATACCCAGTGAGTAAAGGATTGCATAAGTTTTGCATAAGTGTTTGATAAGTTTATGGTGTTAATTGATAATTTCAAGATTTTTTGACTAAATGATTTTTATTATGTATATCATAATCCCCATTATAGTCAAAAAGGTAGCCAAAGCTTTAGCTTTAGGGTGGGCCTACCTTGGCTGCCATAGGTAGGCGTAGACGGCGCCCAGCAGTCACTATAGTAAGGTGTCCCTCAGTATCCCATTGAGTTTCACCTCTCCCTGTTGGTATCTTTTCACAAACAAGTGAAAAATCCAAGTGAACTCCAAGTGAACCAAAATGCGTCACTACAAACCATGTGAGAATGTTCAGTCCGCTTATTGGCCAGATGTGTCCGGGGTGGGAGCAACAAAAGTACATACAAGAAGAAGGTGCTGTGTTCTGGACTATTGGAAACCATGGAGAATTTAGGTTCATTTCATGG
>VUQS01037252.1:0-17770 GCA_015108495.1 Heterochromis multidens
GTGGAACTCTGCAACTCCTTCAGGGTTACCTTTGGTCTCTGTGCTGCCTCTCTGATTAATGCCCTCCTTGCCCGGTCTGTGAGTTTTGGTGGGCGGCCCCCTCTTGGCAGGTTTGTTGTGGTACCATGTTCTTTCCATTTGGAGATGATGGATTTGATGGTACTCTGGGGGATCTTCAATGACTTGGATAGTTTTTTATAACCCAACCCTGACTTGTACTTCTCAACAACTTTGTCCCTGACTTGTTTGGAGAGCTCCTTGGTCTTCATGGTGTGATGCCTCTTGCTTAGTGGTGTTGCAAACTCTGGGGCCTTTCAGCAAAGGTCTGTTTATACTGACAGGTCATGTGACACTTTGATTGCACACAGGTGGACTTCATTTCACTATTTATGTGTGTTTTGACAGAAATTGGTTGCACCAGGACTTTTTAGGGGCTTCATGGCAAAAGGGCTGAATACTTATGCACATGCCAATCTTCAGATTTTAATTTAATAAAAATTCATTTTTCTATATTTTTTTCTCATTTCACTTCACCAGTGTAGCCTAGTTTGTACAGAACCATCACATCAATGTCACTGCGAAACATGTTGATTCCAGGTTGTGAGGCAAAAAAACCTGATGAATGCCAAGGGGGATGAATACTGTCGCAAGGCACTGTACTTCATTTAATGCATGTTTTACATATTCTTTTTGGATTTTATATTCTTACTGTAAATATTTCTCCTGTAGGTTTACTATATATGTTTTCTATTATGTTTCTTGACTTGCAGTAGTTGCTCGTACTTTCTTATTTTCTCATGTTATATTTATTATGACTGTTATGCACCAAGACTGTAAGACAAATTCCTTTTAGAATTGTCTTTAATTGTCAGCAAAGACTCTGTTAGCTTCAAACAGCATCCTCCTTAGAATCTTCTTTGTGTGTACATTACCTGATCTTCCCATATAACTGACCAGTGGACCAAACAGGTATCATTATACTGTATGTGAGTGTGTCCTAGAACAAAAGAGCAATTGCTGAGTCAGCTTGCTCCAGTCTGCATAATGACTCCCCCTGGAGGCCTACATGTTCACTCACACACAGATGCATACACTCACTGCCTGAAGCTCTTTTTACATACTCAAGTTAAGTTTGCAGTGCTTAAAATAAGAATAATAGTAACACAAAGCAGAGAGGAATTGCATTATCCCTAGAGCAGTTTATGATTTTATGGAGTCAGCAGACAGAATGCGATGTTTTGGCCCCAGGCTGGTTCTGCATGTCTGCAGAATGAGCAGGCACAGGATAGAAGCAAGTATTGCAGATTGATGATTGGTCATGTTTTAATTGTCTGTCCAGTATCAAACTTGATGCCTAGTATCTCCCCTTGCTCTACATCTTGCATGCCCCCCACCTTGTATTGAGTAATATTATTCTGTCCCATGACTATGACCCATGACTAATGTATGAAAAAGTTTAAGTAAAAGTTTTTACATCAGCATGAACCAAAGTCCTCTGAAATTTGACCATCTGAAGTTCCATGACAGATGTTTGAATTTGCAGTTGTGATTTTCACATTTCTAAAATGTGATTTATTGCACTCTGGGATTACTAACAGAAAGCAATGTATGCCATGACCACTTTCACCCCAATGCAGGGATTGATTTCAGACACGTTAACCAGACTTACTGAAACATACTGAAATTGTTAACTGCTGTTTTCAAAGTCATGTGAATCATTACATTTTCCCCCAATCTTTTCTTTTTTTCTTTGTGTGTTGCTGCTAGAGGGCAGTGTTTACCTTTTCATTGTAAATCAAAGCAGCAGTGCTTTTTAGTGGGCACACTCTCCATCTAACCTTCTGGAGCTGTGTTTAGGAAAGCTATCTAATGCTTAGCAGCCAAAGGAGAGATGTTGGGGAATTCATTATCTGCTTTAAGACTGCTCATCTGGACGTTCAGAGCCCAGAACCACAGTATTAGTGTTTGAAGAGAATTTTTGTGACAGCTACATCTGTGATAAACTCAGAATCCAGTATTTTGGACAGCTACTGTCAAAGCACTTTTGTTTCCGTTAATGTCAGGTAAGCTATGACCATGTAGAAATCCTATGTGGATGACTCACTAAAAAGACAAACCACAGCCACAACAATGAGTAGTCAAGTGGTGTTACAGATCAACTTTCAAGCAAACAAGCTTGGTTGATGGTGATGGTTTGGGAGGAAAGGACAACTATGAGCAGGTCCCTCTCTGGTCAATCCAAAAAAAAAAAAAAAAACATCTCAAGCAAGGAGTAATTGCAATGGTAATAACTATAGGTTTTAAAAATAACAGCTTTATGAATTATATACAGTATTGCTTTATCATAGCTGATAAGACACAATTTTGACAATATGAGGCTCTTTAAAACATGTATGTATGTAAGCATCAGTTTTTTTAGGAGGCACTACACAGAATATATTAATATCTAAAAAAATCAGTTGCAAAATTTCATTTGGAATGATACAATAAGTAAACAGATCCATTTTTACCTGATAGAATGTGAACTTGGTTGAGGGCCCCAGAAGGCAGAATGAGGAAATCACAAGTTTGAGAGGCGTTTTGAAATGTGAAGCACATTTATTTTTCAACCAGATGGCACAAGAAACAGTTCTGGCCAGCACCTTTGACAGACAAATTCCAACACCAATTCAAACACAGTGCAACTCAACCCCAACAACAGCAATAACTCACTAAATGGACCTTTGCTTAAATACTATTGGGTGTGTACCATAAGCAGATTCAAAGATAGTTCTTATACCCTCAAAAAACAAGGAGCACTTATTAATCAGTCAATAATAATTAATAAGTCAATTAAACATCTGGGATATTGATCTGGTCAGTTAAGTAGCAGAGGGGGTTGTTAATCAGTTTCAGCAACAACAGGTGCACTAGAGGGGCAACAATGAGACAACCTCCAAAACAGGAATGGTTTCACAGGAGCCACTGACATTTTTTCCCTCCTCATCTTTTCTGACTGTTTTTTCACTAGTGTTGCATTTGGCTAGGGTCAGTGTCACTACTGGTAGCATGAGGTGATACCTGGACCCTACGGAGGTTGCACAGGTAGTCCAACTCTTCCAGGATGGCACATCAATACGTACCTTTGCCAGAAGGTTTGCCATGTCTCCCAGCACAGTCTTAAGGGCATGGAGGAGACTCCAGGAGACAGGCAGTTACTCTAGGAGAGCTGGACAGGGCCGTAGGAGGTCCTTAACCCATCAGCAGGAAGTATCTGCTCCTTTGTGCAAGAAGGGACATGATAAGCACTGCCAGAGCCCTACAAAAATTGAATGTCGCTGACCAAACAAACAGAAACAGATTTCAGAAACAGATTTCATGGCCTGAGGATATGATGTCCTATAGTGGGCCTTGTGCTCACTGCCCGGCACCATGGAGCCCAAATGACATTTGCCATAGAATACCAGAATTGGCAGGTCCATCACTGGCGCCCTGTGCTTTTCACAGATGAAAGCAGGTTCACCCTGAGTAAACATGACAGACGTGAAAGGGTCTGGAGAAGCTGTGGAGAACATGCCGCCTGTAACATCGTTCAGCATGACCGGTTTGGTGGTGTGTCTGTGATGGTTTGGGGAGGCATATCCTTGGGGGGACGCACAGTCCTCTACAGGCTAGGCAACAATACCCTGACTGCCATTAGGTATTGGGATGAAATCCTTGGACCCACTGTCAGACCCTATGCTGGTGCAGTGGGTCCTGAGTTCCTCCTGGTTCACGACAATGCCCGGCCTAATGTGGTGAGAGTATGCAGGCAGTTCCTGGAGGATGAAAGAATTGAAACCATTGACTGGCCTTCACACTCACCTGACCCAAATTGAAGAGAACACCTCTGGAACATTATGTTTCAGTCCACCCAACACCACCAGGTTGTACCTGAGGCTGTTCAGGAGGTTACTGATGCCATGGTCCAGATCTGGGAGGAGAGCCCTCAGGACACCAACCGTCGTCTCATTAGGAGCATGCCCTGATGTTTGAATTAATCTTTGAATTCAGCCCTCTGTAGGCTGATGATTTACATTTCCACCAAACGATGTGGCACCCTTTCATTCCTAACACATGAGCCAGTCCATATTATTGATATCCAGCACGATTTTTTCCCCCATTGAGATCTGATGTGTTTTCAAAGTATTGCTTTAATTTTTTTGAGTATACATATCCAATATATTACTGCCATCCTGTGATTGCAGTTGGCTATTGTCTATGGAACAAGGTGGACTCTGCCTGATTTGACCAGTGAGACTAGTGTGCTAGACAAACTGCCCCTGGCTCTGCTTTTACTGCTCTGAGATCAGTTAGGATCTATGTGTTATTTTGATCGACAAGTTAATCTGTAATATATATCATCTTAACAGATAATTTTCTCTCTTTCTCACTTTGACTAACATCTATGATGTCAGGGAGCTACAGTGCAGTTTGGAGGATCTTTTAATGACTCCTTTATCATGTTAGTAAGGGAAGCCTTGATGATGGAGAAAGGATGTCAACTCCTGCCATGTCTGGTTGAATAAAACAGTCAAATTCAACAGGTACAGGCTATTATCATTGTTAATCTCTCTGTAGATATTGACAGTTAACCATGCCACACACTGCTCAAGCCTTTAATTCAGCTGCGATTTTTTTTTTTTAAATTTTATTAATATATTAAACATTAAAGCTACTTTTGGCTGGTCCCTTGTCACAAGGGGCTGCTCTGCATGGTTGATTTGGCAGAGTTTTATACCAGATGCCCTTCCGATGGAGTTCTGTTGTTCTGAGCTCATTAAATGTTGTTTTTTAGAGACACCTTGTTCTCACAGGACAGCCACTACAAACATTTGGTTTTATAGAATATGATGTGTTACTGGAGATTAAAAAGAATATAAAGTATTTAAAATTAGCTCAAGCTTAAAAATGTGCAGCAGTATTTTTAATCTGCAATGTTGTGAAAGAGTAATTGTCCCCCTTGTTAAATCATGAATTAACTGTGATTAACAACATTTTTTGGAAAGCTGGGTTCAATTTCACTAGCCGCACCCAGACCGGATTACTACCAGACCTGTTTAATCAAGAAATCACTTAAACAGAACCTGTCTGACAAAGTGAAGTAGGCAAAAAGATCTGAAAAATTAACACATCATCCCATAATCTAAAGAAACTCAAGAACAGATAAGAAACAAAATCATTGACGTCTATCAGTCTGAAAAGGGTTACAAAGCCATTTCTATTGCTTTGGGACTCCAGCAAACCACAGTAAGAACCATTATCCACCAATGGAGAAAACTTGGAACAGTGGTCAACCTTCCCAGGAGTGGCCGGCCTACCAAAACTACTCCGAGAGCACTTTGACAACTCATCCAGGAGGTGACAAAAGAACTCAGAACAGCATCTAAAGAACTGCAGGCCTCACTTGCAACATGTTCATGATGCAACAATAAAAAAGAGACTGGGCAAAAATGGCATCCATGGGAGAGTTCCAAGGAGAAAGCCACTGCTGACCAAAAAGAACACAAAGGTACATCTCCCATTTACCAGAAAACATCTTTATGATACCCAAGACTTATGGGAAAATATTCTGTGGACTGATGAGACAGAGATCAAACTTTTTGGAAGGTTTGAGTCCCGTTACATCTGGCATAAAACCAACACAGCATTTCATAAAAATAACATCATACCAACAGTCAAACATGGTGTTGGTAGTGTGATGGTCTGAGGCTGCTTTGCTGCTTCAGGACCCAGACGACTTGTTGTAATTGATGGAACCACGAATTCTGCTCTCTATCAGAAAATCCTGAAGAAGAATGTCTGGCCATCAGTTTGTGCCCTCTAGCTCAAGCGCACTCAGGCTGTGCAGCAGGACAATGATCTAAAACACTGGCAAGTCCACCTCTCAATGGTTCAAAAAAAAAAAGGAAGATCAAGGTTTGAATGGATGTGAACTGCAATCTCTCAGGTTGAAATTTGACGCTTTGTTAACCCATCAGTCCACAATAATGTCATCTTTAATATATTAACTAATAACAAACCTTGTTCTTCTTCTACTTTTTTTTTTTTAATTAGAAGCATAATTCAAGAGGCCACCAGAATTCCTTATGAAGTAGGCATAAACATAGGAATTTTCTACATAAGCAAATTCAAGTTCTTTTCTTGTGTCTAATCATAGCACTGCTGCACTGACCACAGACGGGGTGGCTGTAGCTCAGGAGGTAGAGCAGGTCATCTGCTAATCAGAAGGTTGGTGGTTCGATCCCTGGCTGCTCCAGTCTGCATGCCAAATATCCTTGGGCAAGATACTAACCCCATCGGAGGATGAATGTGTGTGAATGTGTATAAAGCGCTTTGAGTGCTCTGGGAGAGTAGAAAAGTGCTATATAAGAATCAGTCCAGTAGGTTAAAAGATTTCAGTCTGCCCACCCAGTACCATAGCCAGGCATTAGCAGATGTCTGATTCTCATGGATCACTGTCCATGCCACAGAAACACATTTTTCCACCTGTATGGGAAGGCATTCATGTTGACAAAGCATCTATATTGTCTGTAAGTACTTTAGTACTGAAAGGTATATACAGTTTTTATGCTCCCACATGCTCCAGACAACATCTTTTTCAGGAAAGGTCTTGCATATTTCAGCAAGACAATGCTAAACTGGATACGGAAAATATCAGATAAGAAGGGGAAAACAAGTCTAGCAACGGGTCTCTTCAGTTCCCAGGCATTTATGGACTGTTGTCAAAATAAGAGGAGACACTACACAGTGATAAACATGGCCCTGTCCCAACCTTTTTGAAACCTGTTGCTGCCATAAAATTCAAAATGTATTACTCTTAAAATAAATGTTCTCAGTTTAAAGATTTGATATGTTTTCTGTGTTCTATTGTGAATAAAATATGGGATTATAAAGCTACATACACACTGGAAGTGATGTTGTGACTAGAAATCATAGATAGTGAATGATATTTGGCGATTTCAAGCAAATACAGGCAATATAACTGCTGGCAACATGAAGTGGGCAGGATGCAAGATAAACTGTAACTTCCAGGCGAGTGGCTGAAGCGACTATATGAGAGTAAAGAATATCATTGATTAACATGTGATCTGAGTGAATATGTTAGAGGGTCACCAAGGCAACCACAGCCTGGAATATCTGCAAGCCACCTGCCATCAGCTTCAAAGCAATGTGTGACGAGCAAATCACTTCCAGTTTGGACACAGCTTAAGATTAGGAAATCATTGCATTCTATTTTTATTTACATTTTACAGTGTCCCAACTTTTTTGGAATTGGGTTTGTATATGGACACCCCTTTACAAGGCCCACAATCACATTATGTCTGGCTATCAGTGGTGAAATGTAAATTTACCTAAATAAATCCATCCATTAGTTATACCTTCTTATTCTCTAAAGGGTGATGAATGGGCACAAGCCTGTTCTAGCTGTTATAAGATAAGCGTATACACAGGAGAGGTTACCCATTAGTCATATGGCTAATACAAGCAATGTAGAAACCTTAAATATTCATTTTAAGCTACCATATACCAATGCTCCACTTAAATTATTGTATTTTTTACTAAAGTAAAATTTAAAAGCTAGAGTTAGCATTATACATAGATACACACATACATGGATATATACATACATACAGAGATACAGAGCATAAGATGAGCAAATAGACCAACAATTTGAGGCTTTTTTAGATTTAACTATGCGGTTTTAAAGAATAGCAAAAATCTAACTACACCTTGATCAACCCCCTATGTTTTAGCAATAACAATCTGATGAAGTAATATAAAAGTAGACCAGAAGACCATTTCTACATTCACATGTATTTTTACATTGTAATATTACTTTAACTCATGTAAAAGCTCTGAATAGTTCATCTACTACTTGTGGACATGCATGCTGTCTCTACCCAGGCTTTAAATACTCACTAGAGTAACACACTAGTGTGTTTCTAATGCTCTTTTAAAACATGAAAAGAAATTAGTTCTGGCAAGTAAAAAGACTTCCTGCAGAAATGGGAGCAGCTCAGAGGATTAAGAGGGGATGTTCAAGATGCTAAGCACAAATGGCTTCCATTCAATCTTCTGATCACTGTGAGAGAGTTAACCTACACGAGTACATGGAGACGACAAAATTTGTTAGACTCTGATGATTCTCCAATATCACTGATAACAATTTCAATACTTTAGACCTTTTTTAAAAAAAACAATTAAAACAAAACAAAACAGCATTTTCAGATGCACTGTCAAGTAAAAAACAAAATCCCATGTTATTTTTTTTATATTAATTATGTTTTGAATGTATTTATTTGAACAAATAAACATGTCATCCTCTTTGAAATAGTGACAAAGAATATATATATATATATATATATATATATATATATAGATAGATAGATAGATAGATAGATATTGTTACACTACTACTTACACTACTCAATGCACATAAAATGTAAATTTTTGGACAAACCTAATTCTGAAAAAGTTGGGACACAGTGTAAAATGTAAATAAAAACAGAATGCAATTATTTGCAAATCTCATAAACTCATATTTTATTCACAATGGAAAGAAAACATATATCAAATCTTTAAACTGAGAAAATATACAATTTAAGAAAAATATTAGCTCATTTTGAATTTGATGGCAGCAACACATGTCAAAAAAGCTGGGACAGGGCCATATAATACCACTGTGTAGCATCCCTTCTTACTTTAACAACAGTCAGTAAACATCTGGGAACTGAAGAGACCATTTTTCATTTGCTGGACTTGTTTTCCCATTGTTATCTGATATAGGATTCTAGCTGCTCAATGCTCTTGGGTCTTTGTCATTTTTTTTATCATGATGTTCCAAATGTTTTCAGGTGGTGAAAAGTCTGGACTGCAGGCAGGCCAGTTCAGCACCCAGATTCTTACTACGAAGCCATGCTGTTTTAATAGATTCCATATCCTTTTTTTCCCCCGGTCTTAATATAATAGAGTTTTAACCTGTATTTGTGGATGGCATGGGGAGCTATGTTCACAGACAGTGATTTCAGGAAGTGTTTCTAAGCCAATGCTCAAATTTTATTTTATTGTATTGTTCACATTATTATTTGTGTGGTTGTTGAGCCGGAGCTGACAGGGGATGAGGGCCAGGTTGGCAAAAGAGAGAAAACGTGATAAAACTGTAAACAGAAGAAGGAGGAGGAAAAGAAAATGAAAACAGACAGAAATAGAGAGAAATAAAAAGGGGGACAAAAGAAGAGGACAGACCAAACAACACACTGGATCTCCAGCTGCTGCATCTGTAACAAAAAAACTGAAGAACAAACAGAAGCAGATACATAAACAAACATACAATTTAGTTGTGGTGTGTGTGTGTGTGTGTGTGTGTGTGTGTGTGTGTGTGTGTGTGTGTGTGTGAGAGAGAGAGAGAAAGAGAGAGAGAGAGAGAGAGAGAGAGAGAGAACGTGAGTGTCTGTGTGTAGCGTTTGTCATGAAATGTATTTGATAATGAGGGTGAGAAACTGTAACAATGCCCCCCAGGAGCCAGAGGCAGACAGAGAGAGATCCAGGCGACCCGGGTCATCCACAGCCCCCAAGGAGTACTGTAGACCTGAGGTCACTCATCTCTATGGCAACCAGGTGCTCACCCTAGCAGAGGCAGCAATGACCAGTGGGGAGCGTCAATGTCCAACAGGGCCCACAGGGGCAGGGGCCAAGGCTCGGCATGCCCCAGACCCAGGCCTAGCCTTACATACACACATGCGCGTGCACACACACACACCCGTGCGCACGCGCACACACACACACACACAAATTGCACACATCCATTCACATCAACCCTACCCTCCGAAGCATGTACGAACAGATGCCCCGGAGCCAGCAGCGACCCTGGGAAGCGGTCTGCCCGGCTCCCGAGTCGCCAGCCAATGCCGGCCCCGGGCAGGGTGCAGGAAACAGGGGTGTGGGAAGACCTGCCTATTTCACGTGAATGGCCCTACCAACTGTGGCCAATGCGGCACTCTTTTGATAATATTATATACTTTAGATGATGAGATATTCAAAGTCTTCACAATTTTATGTTGAGGAATATTATTCTGAAATTGTTCCACAATTTATAGATGCAATCTTTTTGCAGATTGATGCACCTCTGCTCATCTTTATGTCTTTTGTAATTTTGATAAGTGTAATTTTATTTATCAAAACTGCAATTCTAATAAATAAGGATCAAGGATACTAGGTGCCACTGATTTGAACTTTCTTAGACAGTGACAGGTGAAATCTGTCATGTTTAAACCCCTGACAGTGAGCCATGCATTGAAGCATGCAGTGTCATGCCAAGGTTTAAAAAAGCTCTTTAAGACTTCAGAAAAAAAGATTTCAGTTGCTTACGAACCTGGCTAGGGACTGAGCAATTATTTGAAATAAAACTGAAAATCATCTACAAGTTGTGTAGATTTTATATGACTTCTAGTTTTTCTAGGACTGAATGGGTCAGCAAATTCAGCCCAAGAGCAGACCATCTTAGGCCAAAAGTCCCCAAGAACCTTGAAAATTAAACCCAAAATCTGTTGCAGTTGCTTTTGAACAACCGAGATAGTTGTTCAACGGTTTTTATGGGATGTGCTTTTCTACACGATTGTATAAAATAAATGTTGAAGAAAATCAACTGTGAAACTATCATCTATTCATATTTTATTTTGCTGTGAATGATAGGGATAGAAAACAATAATATAAATAGTACATTTGATGGACATGCAAACATACTGTATCTAGGCCTTTCTTTATACAACATAAGCCAAATCAGAAGTTTGGGTCTAGTTTGGGATATGGGTCCAACTCAGTAGGGTTCTGGTAATTACACTTTGAAATAACTGTATCTGACTATCCTGTAACAAAAATCAAAAGCCTACAAACAAATTTTTGAAAAATATAAATCCCAAACTGACAATGACATGTATTCAAGGCCATTAAGAAATTGAAAAAGGGCTGACAGGAAGGTACTCATTTCCATCAGCAATAGTCCTAGGATCTTTCAAAGAAGAAATAGGGACAACTTAAACTTTAAATAAATTGACAATAGCGGTCTTAAAATGAAAATGAGAACAGGTTTGAACCTGCTCTCTGTATGATTGTCACTTATTTGCATGTGATTTCTCTGTTGCAATATGTTTTGTTGCATTTCTGCATTTAGACCAGGGTTAACCTCATTGTTTGTGCTTTTTCACTTGTATTTGCATATCTCTGAGCATGTGCTTAAGAAAAACCAAATTAAAAAAAAAAATCTGCTCTTTCCAGTTACTATTCTGTAGAATATTTAAGTTGCAGTATGAGACAGAAAGAACACTATTTAATAGTTTTAATCTGTCTGTCTAGGTCCGTTGTTGAGGATTCTCATGCTATCGCCCTTGCTCTGAGACCACTCCTCTTCTTCCCTCTTATGAACATTATTACTGCCAGCTGACCTCCTACACATCACTTGCCACCCAGTAAGTTGTTTAAATACAAATAAGATGGCGGTATAAGAAAACATCGGAAGCAGAGTAAATACTACAATTATCATGCTTTTGTTTTGTTTTGTTATGTCACAGAGTTAAAAACAAAACAATAAATGAACAAAACATCTAAAGTTTTCATTATCCCTGCAATATTCAAGTGCAGAAAGGCTGCATGCTAGCCATGTCTTTAATAATTCCTGATCTAATCTGAACAAATCCAATAGGTGCATAAAACAAAACATTATGAAATAAGACTTAAACTACAAAAACATATCAATTAAATGTCCAAATAAGTCATGTGCCCCATGAAGTCACGTGAAAGTATCAAGCTATTAGACAAAAAACATTCTCTTGTTCATTTTTCATATTATAAAGTGTGTTCAGCACATTTTGACTGAATATCAACAACAGAACAGAAAGACATTCAAATTTAATGCCATGTCATTATAAAGTGATTCATCATAAAACACAAGCTCTTTTTCTGACTCATCTCATAAACAATGTGGAAGTAAAAAAGGGATTAGAGAAAAACAAGCCCTCTCTCTCTCTGTCACACACACACACACACACACACTTTTCAGTACTCAAACCCCAGAACAGACCTCACACTTACTGAATGACATAGCAGAACAACCCTCTGTTTTCTTGACTTCAAAATCTGCTGTACTTTTTTATCCATAATTCAATGTTAAGATCCAAAGTTTGCTTAAGGAGAAATAAATCCTGCAAGTTGTTAGTGTTCTTGCTTTGATAAAACTTCATAATTATATTATAATAATAATAACTATATTAAAATTAAAATACCACAGTCACAAATCTGATAAATAAAAATCAGATTACAAAAGATAATCACCGTAGTGCTCATTATTATGGTAGTACTCACCATCCACCACGTCTTTGCATTGACATCATAACACAACTGCCACTTCACCGAGCTGTCTGCTTCATTGCATCCTCCTGGTGTAGATGACATTGCCATGACAACAGAATGGTGCAATCAAACCATCAAATCATGGCTTTTGAGGAAAACAGAGTATTTGTTATAGTCTTGCACGATGATAAGTGATGAGCTGTGCTTCCTGTGCTTTCTGTATTTCTCAGCCTTTTTCAGATGTAGTCCTGTGTTGTTGTAGCTTGGCTCTGGTTCCTTACACAAAGTTCTTGAGAAGTTCTTCCAAAGGTAGCAAGGAGCAAGTGGCAAAGTAATGCCTGAAGCGTCCAGTTTCTAAAATGAAGGGCTTCGATGTTTGGTTTCCAGTAAAATGAAGATTAATGTAAATTTGACATATTCAAGATTCCTTTGAAATGTGTAGATAGTTTGTATTGCTTAGGTATGATATATTCTCCTTGCTCAACAAATCAATCCAGCTTCAGAAAAACATAAAGATAGTTATATTTAGTGCAGTTTTAAATACAGCCTACATTAAAAAAACACACCCTTGAACTATATAATAATCCTAGTGGATCCAGCACCGTTTCTCCTCTCTGTCCTGCTGGACTCCCACTGAATCCAAAAACTACCAGGCAGAGAATTTCAAAAGTCCCAGTCCACCATGGTCAACCTCCATTGCCAGTTTCCAGCATTTCTTTCTTTATACAAAACCTGAGCTGCTTACCTGTCACGTTGTCTCCCACAGCCTCAGGGAAAACCTCTAAATATGGACTGATCTGCTCCAAACAAAACTCAACATAATATTGTGCTCTTGTCAGTTATGCTTTCCCTGATCATCCTCTCATGTGGCTCTTGACTGCCTCTTCATTTTGGTATAAAATAGACATTAGTTCTGTGTAAGTCCTGAATGTATTCCAGTATTGTTTTTCCAGCCCTTCTCAGCACCTGTCCAAGTTCAGCAGTATTTTTACAGAGGCTCCCAGTCAAAAAGTTCAATCAAGTTCCATTCTTTCTGACATTTTAAAGTAGAAGAAAAACAGCAGCCAACAACCAAACCAACAAGCCAGCCACCCCCTTTCTTTATTCCACTGAGTAGGCTGTCACTTTGAAGAGGCGGATTAGGAACTAGTAGACACACATACGGGTACACACATACATCAAATGCTTCTTGCCAGCTGTCTAATCACATACATATACAACATACACACACTGCTTCAAAACACTTATGTATAAATAAAACACAAATAAGCCAAAAATTCTTTTGGACATGATGTCTGTCCACTGTGACTCAGTGCCCATTTTGAAAAAATGCACTGACCTTTCTCTGTCTCTCATTTGCTCTCTCTCTCATTTTATCCAACACCCCCTCAACAGCAAGGGTTGTACAGGGACTGCCAACCATTAAAAAACTCTTCATGGCACTGGCAACAATTATTCACGGAAGCATGAAATTCTCTATAGTCCTATCATTTCAAATCTCTCTTATTTTAAGAAGAGCCACTTTCAAATTATTCCACAATCTAACTGTAAAACTCCGGGTGAGAATAAAGATTATACCTGACTCTGAGAAGCCCAAGACAAAAAAATAAGTGCTAATACTGATAATACTGAGCTTGTTAATACCCTAAATGATTTGGTATTTCAAAAATAGATAATTTACTCTGAAATCTGTTCAAATTGTATTATTTTGTAGCATGTTATTTTTCTGTTATGTGCTAGAAACACTCCTTAGCAAACACCTGCCCATTCTGTTTCGTGTCTCCTCTGTCAGCATGGAAATACATGAAAAACACATGACCTTTTCAGGAAGAATCACATGGTGCTGGCACTTTACGTGTTAAAATTACATGACAGGACCATGAAAAGAATGCTGATGAAAAGTCTATTAGGAACTTTGTTGTGATAGTTGCTTTCTACTTTTGTGTGCAGTCACAGGTCTTGTCAGTAAGATGTTTTAGATGTTTAAGATCCAGAAGAAACATATGGATAATAGGTATAGTCCACCTGAAATAGTTACTACTTCAACCTCCAGACATTCCCTTTCAATAGAACTAAACTGGTTTCACCATCATATGGCTGAATTCTCAGTTTTGTTTTTTGAGTGAATGATGCTGTGTGTATTGAGCCAGATGGATGTAGCAATTGTGGAAAAGGGCTTTACAGGTCTTTCTGTTAAAAGGGAGTTTATGCTTATAACAGTTTGTCTAATCATTAGAGTTTTCTTTACCTTACTATATAGCAGACCTTGAGATGACTGCTGATGAACTGATGTTATATCAATTAAAAATAAATTAAAATGAACTAAACGGAACTGTATTGTATTGTACTTGAACTGAATGCTTCTGGCCTGCCGGGGCATGGGGCTGAAACATTTTGAATACCTGGGTGGTGGCAACAACTCTAGAGACCAGTTTTTGCATGTGTTTAGCAGAAAAAAGAAACTTGATAGTAAAATTACTGTTTTGGTTAAATGTACACACCCACCCACACACGCACAGACACTCACACACACACTGTCTTTAGACCAGATATCTACATATAGTAGAAAAAAACTATGTTACGAGTGAAGATGTTACTGAAAACTTCAGTTTCAGTGTACACACAATGTTAATTGAAAAATTTTGTCATAAAATAATTTAAAATCATGCTTTCTTCACAGGGTATTTCAAAGATGTTGCAATTTAGGTCTAAAGTAAATTAACCAATTTACAGTGCTACCTCTGCCCTTAGCTGAGCTCCCTTGTCTAGAGGACCAGTGGTTTTTCAGGGTGTGGTGACAGTGCGGTTGACTTAGTGTCTATGTCAGTCCATAGAGTTAAAGCCTTACAGCTGAGGGCTTGAGGTCTCTGGATCAGGCCAACCACAGCCCAGTGATGAGAAGGTCAATACTCCTCCACCAAATGTCACACTGCTGTTTTAGGCTTGCCTTTAACTGGCATTATTACTTAGGGTACCATTGTTCTTCACTGATCTTTTCAGTGGATTTTCCCTTTAAATATAGTACTAGACAGGATCAAAATTTCCTGAGTATTATGAAACAGCCCACCTCCCACCACACACATGCACATAAATTAAAAACACAATCTTGTAATTAGTAGTTCAATCAATCAACTCCAGGTTCCCACCCCCTCACTTAATTAGACAATTAACCTCCCTCAGAGGTGTAAACATTCAGCAAATAAGGCATAAACACAGGACTGTTGGTCCACAAAAACAACAGGACATAAAGAGAGTAAATTACAGGTCAGAAAAACACACACACACACACACACACACACACACACACACACACGCACACACAATCCAGTACACACGCACACACACGATCCAGTACCCAAACCCTGGAACAGACCTCACACTTACTGAATGACAGAGCAGAACAACCCTCTCTTTTCCTGACTTTTCTTGACAAAATTTAATCTTATGATTTACTTTTAACAAGATCTTACTATATAACCAGCTTACCTGGGATAGACGATTCAATTTGGTTTAATTTATATAGCTCCAGTTCACAACAACACTCATCTTAAGGTGGTTTAGACAATAATAACACTACTTATTAGATATATTATATATACTTATTTATACAGTGGGGTGGTGTGGTGGTTAGCACCATCGCCTCACAGCAAGACGGTTCAAGGTTCAAATCTGGGGTGGGGCTTTTCTCTGTGGATTTTGCATGTTCTCCCAATGTTTGCCTGGGTTCTCTCCATGTACTCTGGCTTCCTCCCAAAGACATTCATGCAACAGGCTGGCAACCTGTCAAGGTGTACCTTGCCTCTTGCCCTATGACAGCTGAAGTAGGCTCCAGCCCCCCCCACAACCCTGAACTGGATAAAAAGAAGATGATGGATGGATTTATACAGATACTGGATGTTATCTCAGGGCAATTAAGACCTTATAAAATTGTAGAAACAAATTTCTCATTAAACAGTCATGTTGAGACAGTGAGGAGAGAAAATACCCTTTTAAACAGGAAGAAACCTCCAACAGAATCAGAGTCAGGGTGGGTGGCCATCTGCTTCATCTGGCTGGGCTGGTGTTGACTCATAGATTAACCAGGCAAATATATGTTCTCCAACTCCTTACCTACCTAAAGTGGAAAAAGCACCCATGGAGAGCAGTGGGCAGCAGTATGTAAAACTGAAGTGTAGGGCAGTGGGGCCTCACAGTGAGACCACATAAGCCATGTAACGGCTTATAATATGCATTTGTAAAACATTTTGGCACCACCTGTTGGATGTTTCCAGTGCTGCTTTGGTATAAGGATATTAGGCTAGATCAAATCAACTCAAGCAACTAATGTATATGGCAATCTTCTGAAACAATAAATCTCTTCATGAGTAACTTTAATTTTGGCAATACCTGACAACCACCAAGCTTGGCCAGAGTCAAACAAGGTATGTGTTCATAGGGGCAAATGCCTCTTCCTCTTCCTCTCTGGAAGGATTTGCCAGCATCAACACTGAATTTGGAACAATATGTGGTTTGGTTAGCTTTTAAATGGCATGCCTCAAAAGGTGTTAAATGTTTTTTATATCTGAAGCATTTTGATCTTTCACTGGTCCACCCCTTCCATCAGTGTGCCTTTTTACCACTTTTATTTATCTTTATTCTCAGTTTTAATGTTGTTACAATGCCATCATGTTGGCAGATAGGGTAAGGATTTAAAAGTGAAAAGTATAAATGCTCTTTCTTGGACATGAATTGCATAAATTATTAGATTAGCTTATTAGGTTGTAGAAATCGTTCAAAACAAGGATCCAATTAAATGAACAGAATGTGATTTAGCATTATGTTGTGCTGATGTGATTACATTTAGAGCACTTTTCACCTTGTTTCTATGGACTTAATTTAAGTATGGGAGAAGGGGGGTTAGGGTTAACCAGTGTATTCTGTTTGCCAAGTCCCAGGATAATCATTCTAAAATGTTCTCTTTTGTGGTGAATAAAAATTGTTCTTTGTGGATTTGAGATATATAAAGTGCATAGATAACAGTGTTGCATGAATAGCTGAGTTTGCAGTAGGACTAGGAAGCTCTACAGTTGTGCTCATAAGTTTACATATCTTGGCAGAATTAGTGATTTTTTTGGCCATTTTTCAGAGAATATGAATGATAATACAGAAACTTTTCTTTCACGCATGGTTAGTGGTTGGGTGAAGCCATTTATTATCAAACAATTGTGTTTGCCCTTTTTAAATCATAATGACAAAAGAAACTATCCAAATGACCCTGATCAAAAGTTTACATACCCTAGTTCTTAATACCGTGTATTGCCTCCTTTAACATCAATGACAGCTTGAAGTCTTTTGTGGTAGTTGTGGATGAGGCACTTTATGTTCTCAGATGGTAAAGCTGCCCATTCTTCTTGGCAAAATGCCT
>VUQS01037255.1:9863-22506 GCA_015108495.1 Heterochromis multidens
GACATACAGTACATAATACTCAAATATCGGACATGGAGATAACCAGCATGTTAGAAGCTGGAACCAGTGAATTAGCTTTGGCTTCTTTCTTTTTTTTTTTTTTAATTTTTTTTGTTTTTTTTTTTTTTTTTTTTAATTTTCATCAAATCAAAGTTTGATGAAAGATGAGACACCACTGTATTTTTCTAAAGTTATTAAAGTGTGATGTGAAAAACATGACTTTTAAAATAATATTAATTTTCATGGTTTAAAATACCTACCGTATCAATAAAAAGTTGTGAACATGAGAAGATTTGAATACAAGATAGAATATTTTTTTCTATAAAATAGGTAAATGAGTAACTATAAATACTTACACTAATACCAATACTGCTAATGCAAACAGTGGTTCTTTCTCCTCATGACCTCTTAATCTACAAGAAACTGTTTTCTGTCTGCC
Organism: Heterochromis multidens; assembly: GCA_015108495.1. Lineage (NCBI taxonomy): Eukaryota > Metazoa > Chordata > Actinopteri > Cichliformes > Cichlidae > Heterochromis > Heterochromis multidens. The sequence continues at coordinate 10,303 of VUQS01037255.1, forward strand.
TTGAGCTGCTGCCTTACACCTGTGTCAAGTGATACGGATGCTGGCAGAAGCATTTTTAGAATATTCAGTGTCAAGTTTGTATGTGACGCCAGTTGTCTGCGAGTTGATGTGTGGGGGTTGTCTGCTAGTGAGGGCAAGTAGGTCTGTGTAACGTTATTTGTGTGTGACTCTGAGTTGCAACAAAAACACATACACTCCTCTTATGGTGATTCTTACCACTGCACTGAGAAAGAAGCAAGGGTTTGAGGCACATCAGTTGTTAACACATATCACCAAGATTAGAGTTTCTCTAATTTGTAGACTTTGGAAAGGTCAGCCATGTTTTTGTCTATTGCAGGCTTGAGTTCTACTTTCTTGGCCTGAGTGGGTGAAATATTCAAAGGCAAAATGGCAAAAAAGCTATAAAAATTACAAGAGAACTGACCATAAATAGCCATTTTTGCTGTACTGCACTTACATGTCTTCCGGAAAAAAAGAATTGCTATACCTTATTTTTAAGGTGTTGTTTGTCAGGCTCCTGCTTACACCTGTAATCTGTGAGTTCCCCACAAGCTTAATTGTTGCTTGAAATCATTTGCCAGGCACCTTTTAGCTTTTTAGTGGTTCTAAAGTCTCATCTTGTCACTGGCTTGGTGCTTATGTTGTCAAGTTTTCTTGTTATATAAAGGATAAAACATAAGGTAATATAGTGGTATGAACTCCTTCACTTCACAATCCTTTCATCTTTTTAGCACAGGCTTTTGTCCAAACCAATTTACAAGAAGTTCATTCATCTTATACAAAACAAGAGCTAATTTTGGTCAAAGCTTGTTTGTACATCTCTTTTTAAAACAAAAAAGAGCTGTGATACTACATTATAACTGCTTGGAGCTTTTCTTGTATTTTTAACACAGTGAGACATTAATAAGTGTTAGTGTGTGGCAGAGTGTAGTATAAAAAGGCAATTTTTCAGACTAAAGATGCTTAAGAAGAGTCTTGTTTGTTCATGAAACAGAGAAAATAGTCTCTTTAATTTTAAACATCTTAACAGGGCTCCAGAGTGCAAGCATCTGCGTGCTGAGAGTAGGAATATTGAATGCTGCACATTAGTCAGAAATCATGCAATCAAATATTTTTTAGCAGATCACATAGTGATGTTTGTATTTGCTATCAGATCTATTTTCTCACTATGATAACAAATACAAAAAACACTACGATTTTGCCCTTAGATACTCAGAAACTCTGATAATATGACTTGGATATAATACAGCAGCTGATGATGATAGTCAGCTTTCTCCTGTAGTGTTTGTTTATTTATTTTTAATTAATTTCTTTTTTTTTTAATGTGGGCATTACTTCACTTTCATACGATCTCATGAATGAGATGAAAATTTTTCCTTGTAGTTAAATTCCCACTGTTCATCAAAGTAGCCTAAAGGTTGATTATTAACCAGGGGTTCTTGTACCTTAGAGGGTACTTCTGCAGCTTCCAAGGGGCATCTGGAAAGATTAGTAATTTAAAATCAAATCAAATTAACATTTGGAACATGAGAGGTGGTGTTGATAAAGGGTGAATGCAGTTCATCTGGCAGTGAAGTGTGGGTTTGTCTGACCAAAAAAAAAAAACAGAAAGGTTTGGAATCATTGTTCTACAGAGAGGTCGTCACTGCAGAAACATTTTAGCCAATTTTATGTACAATAAATATGATAAACAGACTAAAACTATCAATTTGTCATTTTACATGTATATCATAGCATATATGCACAACATTCTTTATCCATGGACTTTCCAAAGAAGCACTGGGTTTTTCAAGAGTAGCTCTAAGCTCTAAGCTCTAAGACGGTCTTACACTCACTGGCCACTTCATAAGGTACACCTTGCTAGTACTATTTTGGACCCCTTTCTCCTTCAGAACTGCCTTAATTGTTGGTGGCATAGGTTCAACAAGGTGCTGGAAGCATTGCTCAGAGATTTTTGTCTATATTGACATGATGGCATCACGCAGTTTGTTGACTAAACATCCATACTGCGAATCTCCTGTTCCACCACATCCCAAAGATGCTCTACTGGATCTGGTGACTGTGAAGGTCATTTGAGTGCAACTCATGAACTCACTGTCATGTTCAAGAACCCAATTTGAAATGATTTGAGCTTTGTGACATGGTGTGTTATCCTGCTGGAAGCTGCCATCAGAAGATGGGTACACGGTAGTCATAAAGGGATGGGCATGATCAGCATCAAAACTCAGGTAGGCTGTGGTGTTTAAATGATTGTCAGCTTGTACTAAGGAGCACTCCACACCATTACACCACCAACAAAACCCATGTTCAAAGTCAGGCAAATCACCTTTGTTCCTCATTCTGATGCTCAGTTTGAACTTCAGCAGACCATCTTGACCATGGCTACATGTGTAAATGCATTGAGTTGCTGCCCTGTGATTGGCTGATTAGATATTTGCATTAAAGAGCAATTGAATAGGTGTACCTAACAAAGTGGTTGGTGAGTGTATATCATAATTTATATTATTAACTTATTAAAATAATCATGTTTTTGAGTTGCTTAGGTTGTCTATTTAAACCAAACTGTAGTGACAAGTTGAAATGAACAAAGGTGCATTTTATGCCTCACTTCACTGCTTATCTTCATTATCTATATATCCAGTCACTGCAACATAATAATGTATTTCAGAGCTGTTTGAGGTCTACTGCTTGCAACTGTTAGCCTATTCCTATACATGGTTTTATGTATTTTTATACATGGGAACAGTTTATCAAATTATCTGTAAAACCAGATTTTTATTCTACTCTTGCCTATATCTCTCTTCCTGTTCATTAGTTGGGCTTTGTATTTTTTCATGAGTGATATAACCTTACATTTTAAAATAGAAAGTGATTCTAAAATTAGATTATGATGAGTAGCCAAATAGATATTTGACTTTATTTAAAGACTGAGTTTTAAATGCAAGCCAAATTGTCTGATATGAAATGCTCATCGGGAGTGACTGATTGCATAAGAGCATTCTTTAAAAGTCTTCAGTCAGCAAAAACTGTCTCTTGTCCCAGCTCTAGGGGCTTTCCTGATTAATAACTGAAACTTTTTTTGACAATAGTATCATGATAAAACTTTGCAAAAGTTTTCTGCTGGACAGTTTTCTTGCTATAAATTACTTTAGAATCCTTTAACTGGCACAGTTACTTCAATAAAATAGATCTATAATTATCATATATTTCATAGGCTATCCAGATACTAATGACTGCTGTCACATTCTGTGTCCTTGCAGGTTAGCAGCACTCCAGCATGTATTCGAGCACTGACAAAGATGCTGTATTGCCCTTTTTGTCAGAGCATGCCAGCAGTAAAACCTTGTAAGAATTACTGCCTGAATGTCATGAAGGGCTGCCTAGCCAATCAAGCTGATTTGGATCCAGAGTGGAACCAGTACATTGGTAAGTCTTTTCAAGCATTTCTGCAGCCATTTTTTATTTTATTTTTTATTTTTTTACCTGTGCTCTGCCGTTTTATTATTTCCAAAGTAACATACCAATTAGATGTGTTGCTATAAATTCATGTCTGGGCATTTGGCTTTATAATATGACTGAATTGAACTAATGGATGTGGGAGAAAAGCACAGAAAACATGTTAGAGCACATGAGCACTCACAGTAATGCAGATCTAATTTTCACTTACGCCATCACTTTTAGTTATTCCTTTTTGCTGCTATACACTGGGTTATATTTTAATTGCATACCAAAAAGTGATATGAATTGCTGTAAAGCTGGATGGAAAAATAGTATAAGTTGAATAATCTTTTAAGCTGCCTGGTTTGGACCAGCAAACTGCAACAATGCTCTGAAAGCAGTTAAAAGAGTAAGCTGAAAGCTGCCACTGGGGTGTTGTTTTGGGTGATGTTGGCAAAAGCTGTAAACCTTTTAAATTACAAGGAGTAACTGGATTAAATTTTAATATTACAAATATTGCTTTTTTTTGCTCACACCTTAATCTTAAAACAAAAATGCTTTAGGCACTGTGAGACCTATATGTTCAGGAAGCAAAAAGAAAAGGCCATAATAATTGGAATTGGAATCTGAAGTGGCCTTACAGTTCAATTCAATTCAATTCAATTTTATTTATATAGCGCCAAATCACAACAAAAGTCGCCTCAAGGCAGTGAATCCTTATATTAAACATGGCCAAAGTTTCACATTATGATGTCAGCATGTGTGCAAGTAATCCCTGTTGGCCAAAAGCTTAGGCTTTGACTGCTTGCAGATATTTTTTTCTACTCTTGGATCATTGAGAGTGGATATCACTAATATGATCATTTCAGACACATTGCTCTGACTGTTAGCAGAGTAACCCCGCCCACCTGCTTGTTCAAACCTTCCTCCTGCGAGGAGCAGCCAATTAGAAGAAAGTTGGCTTCAAGGGAGGGTGGCCTTAGGGAGAGGAGCTAATGCCACTTGTTTTACATAGGAGTCTACGAATAAATATGGAAATTAGAATAATAGGGCCATTTTAAGGAACACTGCCAACACTGAATATTTAAATACATATAGCACAGAAATATTTGAATTTATAGTACTGTGCAAAAGTCTTAATCACCCCTCATTTCTTCACATTTTTTCTAGGAAAGTGGAAAATTGGTGCAGTGATTTACCAAAACATGCAAACATACATGAAAATACAGTATCCATCCATCCATTCTCTTCCGCTTATCCAATTCAGGGTTGCGGGGGGCTGGAGCCTGAAAATACAGTATACAAGGCAGTTCTAAATTCTACAATTCTAATGACCACCTTTATTCTTCAACACAGCCTGAACTCTCTTAGGCAAGTAGTCTTCGGGAATAGTTCTCCAGGCTTCTTGAAGGATATTCAAAGCTCTTCCTTGGGTGTTGGCTGTCTTTTGTTACATATACCTCATCCTTTTCTACCTGATTCCCTTCCTTAAGAATGGCTTCTTGACAGCCACCCTTCCACTGAGATCATTTCTGATGATGCTTTAGTGAACAGTAGATGGATCAACTGAAGGACCAGATGCATCTCTCAGGTCCTTTTTGAGGTCTGTGTCAGATTATTATTATTTTTTTGCCTATTTCTTAAAGATAGGACTTTTAGATACTGTTTTGTGACAGTCTGCTAGTAACAAAGTGACTAAAGATACAATTTAAAATTGGTTCTTAGCTGAGTTGTAGACACAACACACTGGACTGAAAATGAATGAAAAAGCAGCCAATGTCCAAAGAAAATTTGAAAGCCCTTCAGAAAGTTGTTTAAGAAAGTCTGGCTCCTTGGAAGCAAAATACAAAGAAATGAGGTGTGGCTCAAGACTTTTGCACAGTACTGTATGTGAATTAAAGTTCCACATAGTTAAAGTTAGTAAAATGAAATTAGTTTACATGTTTCTTTCTTGGTGTTCTTTCTATGTTTTCACAGCATTAGATGCTTAATGTAGGTAATGCCATAATGAAGCATTTCACAATGATTTTGTTAAAATTTTATTGATTAATAAATAAAATATTGAAAGATCTCAAATCAAAATGTTGACTGCGTCAGTATGCAGGAGTAAAGAAGTCCTTGTGTTGCATTGTTGAATTGGACTTTCTATTTTAAGAGAGACTGCAGCTGGTGCTGTGTCATTATCATATTTTGACAACATCACTTTCATTGACACTCGCTGGGCCTTTGGATAAGAAAGTGCTCCATTTGTCATTTTTCTATCATGATTCCCACATGAAAAGATTTTATTCATGGGATTCTGCTATCCTGCTGGGCTAAATGGTGACTTGTAATGGGGCAGACATGCGCCACAGGAAGTGCCAAGTTTTGTGAAGTTATGTTCCATGGAAAATTGTTCAGCTCAGACTCAAAGAATACAAATAGAAAAATAATATTTATATATTTATTTACTATTTGATAGAATGCCCAGCATGATGATTCCTGCTGTCAGGCTCATCCCATTGGCCTGAACTAAAGCTACATTATGATGGTGAAAATGTCACTAGGCTGTTGTGAGCAGGACATGGATTAATAGTTTCTACTAAGAAGTTTGTTTTACCTTTTTGAACACAAAGACATATTTAAATTAAAAGCACAAGTTCTGGTACTGAATGCCCGTGCATCAAGCTGCTCCCTTATTCACAAGGGGTCACCACAGCAGGTGGATTTGGCAGATTTTTACACAGATGTCCTCCGTGATGCAATCCCAAAGAGATTTGCATCCCCTCCTGGGATCAAACAGGGGATGTTCTGCTTGTTAGGTGAATGTGTAAACCACTACACTATGGAGCCACTTCTGTATACATCTTGGTATATGCCAAATATGACTATCATACATTTTCTTGGATTAATATTTCAAAATATTTATATTATTTTCTTTTTTTTTCTTTCTGCTAAATATTTTTCAATGAGTCATTCATCATGCAAGAGTGTATAAACAACTAGCCTTGAGTCCTGCATTATGCAGAATCAATTTGCCATTAACTTTTTGATTGTATTTGCAGTCAAAATTATGTTATGGGTCAGAGGTTTTTCTAAATAATACAGCAGAGTATAAAAGTTTTGGGACTTAAAGCAATGTGAGATTGCTTTTAAAAAAATAATAGTTGTTTACAAAATATAAGGTTCAGCAAATTGGGGTGATGACCCATTGCCTATAAATGAATACCATGTCTCATGTCTCCTAGCACATGTGCACGGTTTTTCGAAGTGTTTTTTTTTTTTTTTGTCTGTCTATTTAGTCTTTATCATTTGCATCTTTCTCTTTATTGTTTTTTATTAACTTGAAGCAATGATCTGTTTTCAGGACTGTTTTCTTTTTTTTATCTTTTTACTCAAAATATGTCTTTATTTTAAATTTGGGTCATTGTCTTGCTGTAAAATAACTTTTAAAATAATCAAATCCTCTTGTGATGGGGCTGTTTGATGGATTAGTATATGAGCAATATATTTAGTGTATGAGCCTAAATTTTTTGCACCATATAAATAAATAAGTCACAGATTTTGAGCCCTAGATTTGAGGTCTTTTAGGAGTTTTTGGAGTTTTTTTCCCAGTTCACTTCAGTCCTTGTGATCAGCTCCTCATATCTTGACACTTAGAAGTATTGCACTGACATTGTAGTGCACAACCATCTGGTCTAAGTTGTGACCTTGATTTATCTACACAAAGTTTGCCAGCCTTTGTGAGACCTACTGGGACTATATGGAGCAGCAAATCAAAGCAATGAGCAGCTCAAACAGGCTGAAAGCTGTACTACTGAAAGCTTCAGTGTTGAGTCTCAGTAAGTCCTTTACTGCTATATTAAAGAAAGTCATTTTATTCAACAAAATATATTAATCTGTAAATACTGAAGATAGTTGTATCGATAGTTTCATTTAGCAATAACTCTAATGGTGATGAAAACATGCTTAAGAAAAGAATCCACAATGACAGATTATTTTGTAATTCTCTGTACATCACCACAGTGGAATCAAAATCAAGCAATCAATATGTGATTGAAGTGCAGATTTTCACCTTTAATTTAAAGGATTTTACAAAAGTATTGCATGAACTGTTTAGGAATTACATCCATTTTATACCTAGTTCGCCATTTATGCATAGTTCCCCAATTACTCAGAAGTAATTGGACAATAGATTACAAAAAACGTGTCATTGTCCAAAAACCTATGACTCTTAACTGTATGCATCCAGATTTCAGTACGCTCTTTTACTGAAATTCCTTCTTTTGCAAAGAAGGAATTCTGTCTTCAAGTGGATGGTATTCAAACCTGATCGTGGACCAAAGCAACACTCATGAGTGAGAATAAACACAAGCATTTCTCTGACTGAGAAATATCGGGGAGCTCTCAGTGGACATGGAGAAAAAAAAAAAAAAAAAGTTAGTTCAGATGAACTGCTCATTGGTGGCATCAGTCATTAATGTGCAGAAATGCTTGCACCATGCAGTGTCCAGCAATATGGGTTTACAAGACACTAAACAACATGCATCTGATGAAAGGAATCTCACCGTTTTCATTTTTAATTGCTTTTTTCACACAAATTCATCTTTCAAATTCACATAAAATCCACTCATCCTCAATCACAGTACATACTTTTTTGTTAATATTATATAATTTCAGTACATAATACACTTACACTTGTGTATGTAATGTTTTTTTGTTTTTTTTAAAATCATTATTTTTGTCAACCTTTTTAGATCATCTTTGCTAGTTTACTTAGTTTACTTTTAAAGCTTTTTATTACTTAAGGTCACACTATCTATCAGCAGAATATTCTAGATCGGGCATCTTTCAGACTTTTGATTTGTTACAACAAGCACATGACCTTTTATAGGGCTGGTGGTGATGCTGGAACTTGTTATGGCCTTTGGTAAAAATCAGAGAAAATATCTCAACCTTCCTACTTTTACAGACCAGATTTTGCCCCCGGCGGTGCTTTCCCTTTACCGAACTGAATTCATAACAGTTGAACCAAAGACTAGTCATAAACATTCAAGAAATCTGTTTTGATTACATACTTGGTCATACACTGTATTGCCAAAAGTATTCACTCACCCATCCAAATCATTGAATTCAGGTGTTCTAATCACTTCCACAGTCAACTGTGTGTGTCAACTAAGTGGAGACGAGAATGACAGCAACTCAGCCACAAAGTGGTAGGCCACGTAAAATCACAGAGCGGGGTCAGCAGTGGAAACGTGTTCTCTGGAGTGTAAAGTTTGGTGGAGGGGGGGATTATGATGTGGGGTTGAAAAGGGTGGGCCAACATCATATTAAACCCTATGGATTAAGAATGGGATGTCACTCAAATTCATATGCGTGTGAAGGCAGATGAGTGAATTTTGGCAATATAGTGTATCTTGATCATGTCTTAATTAACACAGTTTAAGTACTCAATTATTGATCTTTTATCATGGCTATTGTGTGTTCTGTCACTCTACATTCTACAGTATTTACTTGTGTACACACAATATTCACTAATACAAAATAAGTTATATCATGGCACCTAAGTGAAATAAAAATATAAATGTATAAATAAATTACAGATATACAGTACATACAACAGTAATGCAATGAACATACACTCACCAGCCACATTATTAGGTACAGCTGTTTAACAGCTCATTAATCAACTGTAAATATCTAATCAGCCAAGCACATGGCTGAGCACTCGTTACAACCAAGGTATGCAGAAGAGCTCATAACATGCTGAACTTTGAAGCTGATAGGCTACAGCAGCAGAAGACCACACCAGTTTCCTCTCTTGTCAGCTAAGAACAGGAAACTGAGACTACAATTCGCATGGGTTCACCAAAGTTGGACAATGGAAGATTGGAAAAACATTGCCTGATCTGATGAGTCTTGATTTCTGCTGCAACATTTGGATAGTAGGGCAAGAATTTGACATAAACAACATGGAAACATGGATCCAGGCTGCCTTTTATCAGTGGTTCAGGCTGGTGGTGGTAGCATAATGGTTTGTGGGATATTTTCTTGGCACACTTAGTACTGACTGAGCATTGTTTAAACACCACAGCCTTCCTGTGTATTATTGCTGAGCATCTCCATCCCTTTATGACAACAGTGTACCCATCTTGTGATGGATGCTTCCAGCAGGGTAATGCAGCATTTCACAAAACTCAAAATCATCTCAAACTGGTTTCTTGAACATGCCAGTGAGTTCACTGGCCTCCATAGGCACCAGATCTCAGTCTAATAGAGCGCCTTTGGGAGATTCGCATCAGGGATGTGCAGCTGACAAATCTGCAGCAGCTGTGTAATGCTATCATGTCAATATGGACCAAATTCTCTAAAGAATGTTTCCAGCACCTTTTTGAATCTATGCCATGAAGAATTAAGGCAGTTTTGAAGGCAAAAAGGGGTCCGACACTGTACTAGCAAGGTGCACCAGATGAAGTGTCCGATGAGGGTACTGTATGTTTGTTACTGGGTTTACTGATATTATTGAGGACACCACTGGAATGACTACCTACTTAATCAGTTAATAGAAAATTGATTTAGCATTTGAAACATCTTACTTTTACTTAATCAATGTACCCAAACTGAATATTTTGGGCTTCAAACAAAGCATTTGAAAATATTGCTAAGGAATTATGATATGCATTTTAAGTACTATTTTACTGAGAATTGTTCACAATTCCTGAGTAATAAAAATAATTCTTACCTCCAGCTTGTGTAATTTTAACTGAGAATCCAATATTGAATGATCAAAAATTAAACACTGCAGGTTGGCTATTGGTACCTTTACTCCTGCTGTTGCTACAGCCATTGAAGCTTAGTAATGTATGAAATTGTTTGGTAAGAAACATCTGTCACAGTTTGTAGTCAACAAGCAATCAACAAAACAGGGCGTCATCACAAGCTGTAACAGCATGTCCATTATGCATGACAATTTCAGCGTGCCACATATATTATTTATCCCACCTGTCAATCTCTTGTTAATCTCAATCAATGTATTTTCAAAACCTTGCATCCCATTCAGGGTCATGGAAGTTGCCAAAATGAAACCTTGGAGTATTAAATATATCCACCCCCACAGATAATTTAGTCACTATTTTACCTTACCTGAATTTCTTATCAGAGAAAAACAGGGAGAATAAGAACAAAACAAAGTCTCTGTTTGCTTTTCTTTTTCTCTGTTTGGTTTATCTCATTTTACTAATTTATTACAGCATAAATGTTGTCTGTTGCTAGTTGCCAGTAAGACTGCTTGCTTAAAAAAAAACAAGTATTCTTCAGTGCAATAGAATGTCTACATTTACTCCACTAAAATGATTTAATTTTTGACATGGTTCCACTTAAATTTCACAATTTTACATATCTGCCATTAATTTTGTACCAATGTTCATTCTGTCTTTATTAGAGCACTTGTCAATTGGGTTATTGTTCCCTGGTGCAGATTAAATGTCAGTTCTATATCTTTTGGCTGTGACATTTCATGCTCATTATGGGATGAAAGATTTTCAATTAGCTTGAAGTCTAACCACAAAAACGGTATTGATTTGGCTCTCGGTGTTAAATTGTCAGGAAGGTTATTTCATGTTCTACACAGACAGACAAATTAATGTAATACGTAATCCCATGTAGATGACAAGTATGCTATTACTTAAAAATAAGAAGCTTTGGTTTGAAAGAAACTCGGATCACCTTCTAGTCTCACATACTGTTGCAGATTTCATGCTGTGATATTCATCTTGATTCTTGTGGCATCTATTCAGACCAGCTTTATGTACAAGATACTGGGGATGTGAAAACTAATCCAACCAAAGAGTGAGAAATCCTTTACACCTGGAGGCTGTGCCCTTGATAGTGACAATTTTCCCCACAACACTGCAGGAAATAACACCCTCTGATTAAATAAATTCAAACTCGTGACAGAAGTTGAGCAAAAAAAAAAAAAAACAGGCCAGTTCACAGTCTTACCTCCATTTATCTACAATATGAGTGTGAGGCTGAGAGTGACTGTTATGGCATCGCCAGAAGCAAACTAAAACAGATGTGTGTATGAAGAGCACCTGCACTGCTCCTCAGAAATGTGAAATGTGAAATGTTTAGAAAGCGCTACTTTTGTACTGTACTTTCACAGGGGAAGAAAAAAATAATCAGTTCAACTTCCTCACTTTTGGATGTTTGCTTTGATGTTCTGCTTAAAAATAATTATTTGCCGTTTAGGCTAGGGTATAAAAAAGTGACAGGAAAAATTGCCCTCCTAAATCATATCTTTCCCTTATATTTCTATTCATGTGACAAAGTAATGCAGATGCATCTCAGTGAGGAGATCTTGTAATATTTCACTGCTATCAACCGTTAAACAAATAGCATAGCACATATGCTTGTTTTGTTTGCCCCTAAGCAGGAGATTAAGACGAGCACTCGGGAGTGCCCCCTGAAGGGCAAGAGCTATACTAAAACTTTGATGTTTTATGATGTTTTTATTACAATATGATGATATCAGCCTGTTTTTATTAAACATGCTAACTTCAGCGGCATCATTGTGACGTTGTAGGGGGTTGTATTGAAAAAATTAAGTGTGTTGTACAGCTCTCTCCATGCCTTTTCATATGATATATTATACTCGATATCCATCCATCCATCCATCTTCTTCAGCTTATCCGGGCCGGGTCGCGGGGGCAGCAGCCTAAGCAGAGAAGCCCAGACCTCCCTCTCCCCGGCCACCTCTTCCAGCTTATCCGGGGGAACACCGAG
>VUQS01037261.1:0-11700 GCA_015108495.1 Heterochromis multidens
CCAGCTTGGATTCAGGAGACAGACACCCTCTCTACTTTTAAGATTAGGCTTAAAACTTTCCTTTTTGATAAAGCATTTAATTAGGGCTGGATCAGGTGACCCTGAACCATCCCATGATGCACGGAGTGTTTCTTCTTTACTGACCTGTTTTCACTCTCTGTGTGTTTATACACCACTCTGCATTTAATCATGAGTTATTATTAATCTCTGGCTCTCTTCCACAGTGTGTCTTTTGTCCTGTCTTCCTCCCCTCACCCCCAACCGGTCGCAGCAGATGACTGCCCCTCCCTGAGCCTGGTTCTGTCAGAGGTTTCTTCCTGTTAAAAGGGAGTTTTTCCTTCCCACTGTTGCCAAGTGCTTGCTCATAGGGGATCATCTGATTGTTGGGGTTTTCTCTGTATTATTGTAGGGTCTTTACCTTACAATATAAAATAAAACCGAATTGAATTGAATTAATAAATGCTACATTGACTTCCATACAGGTCTTGACACAAATATATGTTCAGGAATAAAATTCTTTACATTTTGCTGCCCTCTGTGTCGTATTTTTTATTCTATATGTAATCTTAACTTCACAGTTTGAACCATGCCTTCAGTAGGAAATAGCCTTCTTACTGTTATTAGTTTTTTGCATGTGACCCCCTCCTTCAAATTGAATTTGCTGCACAACATAAACTCAAAATCACGTGTGAAGCGGCTGCCCGAGAGCAACCGCTGTCTCCAGATATCTTACGTCGTGGCAGCTTGCTGGCATCATCCTGCTTCCGACATGCGATCACTTCTTCCAAGTCATTTCTTCCAACCTCTTATTTGTTCAGATGGTCATTCTCACATGATGGGGAATGCAAGGTTAACCCTCTGCAGCTCCACTCCTCCAATGTGCTCTCCTTCCAGACCAGCTCCGTATCATTCTCTGGTATGTGCGTCTGTGTTTGATTGCCTCTGGCTCAGCGAAAGGCGGTCATTGATTAACTGGGGCAGGTTTGACTCCTTGGCCCTTGCTGAGGCTATAAACCATCAGTGTTCCATAGCAACTGCCAGCTGTAGTGGTCTGCTTGCATTTGTCTGCAGCTCCTCCAGACACTTTAGTGACATCTCATGCTGCTGGTTTAGTGGCGATGGCTTTGTTTGCTGTGAACAACAATAAAATCAAAAAAATGACCGAAGTTTTCCCTCACATGTACATTAAGAGTGAATAAAGGAGTTGTGTGAACTTGGTGAAAAAAGAGAGTATTTTCCCTGACATGATGAGCAGAGGGAAGTGTAGCAAAGCTCCGTAAATGTAGAGCTTCAGGGTATCACGGTGATTTTCTGCGATTTGACTCACAGTCAGGACTTAGGAAGGCAAATTTCCTTAGCTGCTGCTGATAGGTGGAGTGCTCTCAACATGGTATCAAATGGAAAACTTGCACCCTTTAGATTTGCTCTAAGCTGTGGGAGAAAAGGAGACTATATGCTAACAGTGGACACGCTATATAGAATAAGCTCTTTTTTGCTATTTTAAGGCTCTATTTTGTGTGGGGATTAAAGCCGGTCTGTGTGACTTCTTAAAGTGGAAATAACACTGCCTCCTTTAAAATGCAACGATTTACTCAGTGTAATCCCACTGCATTCTCTCTCAGTGATAACACTTCAGAAAGAAACCTCTAAAGGAACTAAGATTAATCTGTTGAGATGAATCTAAGGTTTATGTGCCAGTGTTAAGAGTCTCTGTAAATAACACCTGCGTAGTTTAAAAACACTGTATTTAAACATCAGTTTAAATACAGATCATATTGTCTTGTCATACTTGTGTATGTCCTTATGTTTAGCAGAATTTAGATTGGAAAGTAGGTGTGTAACAATTCAAAATCCAAAGTAGTTTCTGTTCACACTTGGGTTTTTCATTAGAGGGATGAATAACAGATATTACCACACATTTCCAGTTTACTGGTAACATTCCAGGTTTCACTAGATTAGCCCCACATGGGTATCAGGGGAAGATGGAATGGCGATAGTGGGAATGTTTGTTTTGGGATTTTGATCTCAGAGTTGTCACACCCCTTTTGGGAAGTGGTGGTTGTTTCACCCTGAACAGTCAACAGTGAGTGACATATTTTCAAGCTGACTAAATTTTACGTTTATCCAGAGGTAGTTAGGGGTAGCTAGGCTTCAGCATAGCAGATTTGAGTCACTGAACTGGACTTCTTGACCATTTTTGTGGTGTAGGTGCCTTTTGGAGGATTTTTAATGCATTTATCTGACAAATAATATGACCTGTTGTGTGGTTAATTAACCACATCTAACAGACATGTAGCATTCTAGTGTGTTATTTGTAAGTTACCTCACGCTAATAAACAGGTATCTACTGTATGTCTGTGCGAGGCACTCATTTAGTCTATGGATGCCCCTTGCTGACCAAGCTTGCTAGATTTAGCTCTTAATCAACCTAAACAGGGAAAAAGGCTGCTGAACCTTCATAAAAAGAGACCTTAGAACAGAAGACTTCACACTGCCACAGACATCAATATTCTCCCTATTTATTTCCTTTCTGTTCTTCTTGCTCTGGATGAGGGAATTTCTGTGAACGTGCTTGGATGAGATTAAATATGTTTTCACAGCTTCTGACAGGCAGGATAGTCCAGAGGGACCAGTCATGAGCTTGATTGGCCGTAATGTGCTACTCCACAGAGCCAGGCTAGTGGTACCAGTGTGTGTAAATGTATGACACAATTTTTTTGGCATATGTGTACTTGAACCAACTTTGCACGCACTCATTCTAGTAGAATGTGAAGCATTCTCGTTCTGACCACCTCTGGTTCCTCTGATCTAATCTTCTGGGAAGTGTACTTAAAGCTAAGCTGACACACTGGAAAGATTTAATGTGGTCATACCAGCGCACAGGAAAGAGGGAAAAAGAAGCACACTCAGATATATTAGAGAAGTAATGGAATATTTGGTCCACAGATACTTTTCTGATAGGTTGAATGTAGCAGGGCTGCTAACCACATCTCCATTTAATGCCACAATACCCTTGAGGCATGATGTGGCATTAACACTGATTGGCCTGAGTGGTCTCATAGGAATACTCACAGGGCTTTACAGTGACTACTCTTGGCAGCTCTGGTATTTAGTCAGTCGTTTTATTAAATGTTACTTGATTTTTATAATAAAGGTTCTTTTTTTTAACTTTTCATTATTTTTTATAGGGAATTACAATATTGCTAATATAATATAATGTTAAAAAAAGGAGACCGTTTCCTACTCTCTTAGTTCCTTTCTAGATGCTGTATGGATTTTTAATATAAATTCAAAGGATGTGTCATTTCTTCTCACTTCCAAATGCCTCACCTTAATGCCTTTCTTATTCTTTCCCTTCCTTGCTTTAAATTGGTTCCTAGCACAACATAGCTTTTCATAGAGACAAATAAATGATACGAAGTACAAATACTTCGTTACTGTCCTTAAGTAGATTTTCAGGTATCTGTATTTTACTTGAGTATTTATTTTTCTGACAACTTTTTACTTTTACTCCCTACATTTTAACACAAATATCTGTACTTTCTACTCCTTACATTTTCAAGACAGACTCGTTACTTTTGGTTTAAGACATTTGAGGAGAGTTATTATTTCTGGTCACTGCGCGCCTTGAAACATCAAACCGATTTGAGCCTAAACAGTAACAAATGAAAGACAATCCTATGGTGTATCATATGTATTCATGTTGAATTCAGCTGTGTAAATCCACAAAGAGCAGTAAACCTCAGAGCAGCAGCAGCAGGTCAGCTGATCACAGCCTGTACACTAAGAAAATCTACTGAAGCTCACAATAGAAATTATTGTGAGTTGTGATTCTTTGCCCCATGCTGAGCCACTACAGCTGATTTTAGGATTCCCCACCTGCTGAATCCCACTTTAACCCCTGACTGTACTCATTTTCCTGTAAGTGTGGAGGCAAAGTCACTCTCTACAATGTAGGCAACAGAAAATACAGCTGTTTTTAAAAATTCTCCTTTTTCTCTGCTCATGTTCTACATAACTGATTCAAGCTGAGTACATTCATTAGAATTTAAATTTAGACTGAAATAACATTTGTATTCCCATGTACTAATATCATTTTATTATATTAATATACCACGGAGTTCAGTTAGCTTTGCACAAAAATAACTGGTAGAAACGTTCTCAAAAAGAGCTACTTTTTACTTTCTTACATTGAGTACATTTCAGAGTCTGTACTTTTTCACTTTTACTTGCGTAAAGAAGTTGATTCAGTACTTCAACTTTTACCAGAATATTTTTTAAGACAAGTATCTGTACTTCTACTTAAGTACAGAATGTCTGTACTTTTGCTACCTCAGCTGATTTACTGCTACGTGTTTATTATTAAAATATAGTGTGCACAAAAATGTTTTTATACACAAACAGTACACGCCGGCCGGTTGATATGGGGAAGCGCAAGGTGGCTGGCCATGGCCGCTATGGGGCACAGAGAGTTTTAATACCAATCATTGATCAGTTGATCAGCCAGTCAATTAAATGAGCAGTTGCCATTTAACAAGAAAGTGATAGGTCCACTCTTTGTCGCCCTGTTAGTCTTTTATTGCTGTACAAAAAGGGAATTTAAGCTAATCTAATTTTAACATTGTGTCATTTTAATGTCATATATAGTATTTATAACCTTTGCAAATAACGTGTTGCTCTGTTTGACATGGAATAAGGTCCATGTGCTCTTTTTTTTTTTTTTGCTGACTGAGAGATATTATAAATATATATAGTTCCACCTTGGGCCAGTCATTTGTATCATTTTTGTTGTGCTATGTAATCCACTTAGGTGTTCCTACAGTTTTATTAGAGAATGGGGTTATAGTGCCCTTGTGGAAAGCGGTGATGATCTTTGCAGTATGTGTCCTCGCTCCTGAAGTGTTGCCATAAGAAAAGCTGATAGCACGAGGTATTAAAGGATTCTTCGATTCAGCACTTTCAAAGCTGCTTCCGTTTGTGTCTGGTTATTTCTATTTGAGAGTCGGACTGTTCTGGAGGGCACAGAGTGCGGCTCAAGGATACTGTTTTTGCAGTAATGCTCACAGAGCACTTACTGTGATGAAACCTGTGATTACGCGAATTGTTTCTGCAGTGTTGAGGGAGAACTGGTCCTCTCTCTCACTGGCCAGGTAATCAATCTAAGTGACTCGTGTGTGTGCACACTCTTCGACTCTTCCTTCTCTCTTTGGCCGCTTGATTGCCTGTCCTTTTACTGTAGGCAGTTGTAATTATGAAAAGTGGCAATGTGTTATATTTTCCTGTTGGATTGTGTTGGAAGGTTACCTCCCTATTAAAGATGTCTCAGTTTCTACCACAGCTTGTTTCGCTGAGCGTAGCCTTGGGTTGGTTTTTGGAAGAATCCCTACATGCTTTTCCCAGGTCAGAGGGTTCCTATGAACGAGGGAGGGAAGGAGAGAAAGAATTAAATACCAGTGTATTTTTAAAAAACTAAAGCTAACATGGTCATACCAGATGTGGAGCTGATACTGTATGTTACTGCTACACATTAAGCCAAGCACTGCTCTAAGCCACTGGTAATGAAGTGTTGGTGATTGATTGATGGAAGGTGAATGAGATTTGTAATTTAAAGCTGGAATAGGACATGGTTCAATGCTGTAGTGCTATTTGTGTGTGAAGAATATTTAAGCTATTTAGAGTCACAACCCCAACATCAAACACATTTGCATGCCTATTTCCTTAAACAGTGAAAGCTTTTACATAGTGCAGTATAGCCATAGTTTCCTAATGAGGACCAACATCAAGGCTTTCTGCTAATAAAACTGAAAATTTGACGTAAATAGCGCTGAACGGTGCAGTTTGCTATTTAAAGTCCCAGTGAAAGAGTATTTTTAATCCAGACTGTACTTGACCAGCATCAACAGGTGCAACCCAAAATAAAGGCCTCTAATTGTAACCAGGTGGATTCCAAAAATTCTGTGAAAGGTTGGTCTAATTTCCAGATAAGATGGGCAGGTCATTACTGTTCTTTTCTAAGCAGATTTGAAATTTTTGAACTCAAAACATTTTCATGCAGCGTTTAAGTGGAATGTAGATACCATATTATCATGAATAATCTGAGATGAAGCTCTTGGGCTTTTGCAGTTTCTCTGAGCTATTGTGTGTAATGTGATTAGTAACATCATTGCTCGTCTGACCTCAGGGGGAGTTTACTGGGACATCCACTCTTGGGAAGATTCACAATTGTCTTGAATGTTTTCCACTTATAAATAATCTTTCTTGATGTGGAATGATGGACTTCAAATTCTTTGAAAATGGTCTTTTAACCCTTCCCAAATTGATAGGCAGCAACAATTGCATCTTTAAGATGCAATTGTTGCTGCCTATCAATTTGGGAACACTTTCTAATTAGAATAAAGGAGCACTGTCCAAATAACAATCAAAAGTCCTCTCTGAGTAGAGGATTTGCATTCACAGAAGAACTTTTTGCAATTGAGAATTAAATTTTATATCCAGAGAATGCCCTAATATTAATTATATCAGTCAAATGAGGTTCCGAATCTTCCAAATATAATCTGAATATTAGACATTATCCACGTTTCTTTTAAGTTTTAGATTCCTCGGTTCTTTCATTGACAACAACAATATTGTCACTCCTCAGTCGTAATAACCATTGTAGTGGGAGAATTACATAAAATCTCAATTGACCAACAAGGCTTTAGTTGCAATTGTAGGTCTATATTTAACAAGCGCATAGGACAGTATGATAGACATTCTTTAAGTGGTGTATTTTTACTGTATCACAGATAATCTGCATTAGCCTCGATCATAGAACTGGAAGATTGGATAGCAGAATCAAAGGAGAACCAGATCAGTTTTAATCCAGATGGCAGATGGCAGATGGCTGCCCTTCCCTGAGCCTGGTTCTCCCGGAGGTTTCTTCCTGTTAAAAGGGAGTTTTTCCTTTCCACTGTCGCCAAGTGCTTGCTCATAGGGGATCGTCTGATTGTTGGGGTTTTCTCTGTATTATTGTAGGGTCTTTACCTTACAATATAAAGCACCTTGAGGCGACTGTTGTTGTGATTTGGCGCTATATAAATAAAATTGAATTGAATTTGCACAACTTTGAAAGCAGATAATATATATTGTATTGTATTGGGATGGGAATTACAATGCAGTAAAATTTTAAGAGTAGAAACTAGATCTTAGCTGTGGAGAGAAACAGTACATTGTGAAATAAACAGAAGGACTGAAATGGCTTTATTGGTTTACTGGAATTTTTATTTATGGCTTATAGTGCAGCATGTGGTACCAGCAGATGGGAAACAGATTTTTCCCTTTCCAAACACTAAAATGAATGAGACTTAAATTTAAAACTAATTGTGTTGATTCTTTTTACATTTATTGTAAAATGCAGATATTTTCATGGAAAAAACAGGCACAGGAATGTTTCGTTTTGTTGGGACTTTAATGCAGCTTGATGGATGTCTAGAATAATGTAGCCAAGATGTGTGTTGTGGTGTCAGAATGCAGTTTTTATAGAACTAATACTGCAGACATAATAAAAGATAATCGTATCCATATGAGGAGACACCCTGTGAATCTGTTGATGCAGTCCAGTAATTTTGCTTCTTTCATTGTCTATGTTTTGTTTAAATATAGTGGCCAAAAACTGATATGCGAATACAAAAATTAATATGCTGAAAGGCAACTTGATTTATTAAATAGAGGTGTTTTTTTTTCTTCTTTTTTTTTAATAATCAAAGAAAAAAATCAAAGAATGATTGAATATTTGCACATTTGGCAAAAACGAACTAGTGTCTTTACAGGGATAATGAAACTAATGAATCCACTGAGAATTAGAGCCTGACCGATTTATCAGCGGTAAATATTAGCTATTTGCTGACCTATCAATATCTGCATTTATAATGGTCGATAAATGAAAATATAAAATTTCAAGAAGAGACTGGAGAAACACCCTTCAAACATGAGTGTTGACATTGCATAGTTTGTCCTTCAGAGGGCGCACTGCAACTTCCCTGTTGGCAACACATGTTTGGAATGCTACAAACACAACAACCAGCTGATCTGAGCAAAGTAGGACAGAGAGTAAATGAGGAAATAAATAACTACACATAACAAATATTGGGGAAATCTATTTATGTTTCATGTGTTTCATATATTGAAACATCAGATTTTTAAATGACCAAATATCAGTATTGGTATGGGTCCTGATATCAGTCAGGCTCTACTTAGAATTTTAACAGCTCCATTGTGTCTTTTAGCACATTTAGACTCATTGTTTTGTTTTTAAAGCCTATAACTTAACTATACTCTTTGAGTCTCACATCGCTTATCAACCTTGTTTCCAATTTATAGCTACCTGCTAACTGCCTATTGGATGTACAGTTGTGGTCAAAAGTTTACATACACTCATCATGAGCATGAATGTTGTGGTAATTTTGGGCTTTTAATGATTTCTTTGAACTGTTCTTTTTCCAGGGTGGAATGATTATACAGCATACATCTTTAATGACTTTAAAAACAAAAAATGGGTGCACAAGTTTTGAATTTAAACCACAGAAAACAACATTAATGCCTTATTTTTTTGAGAACCAAACTGTATGTTTCAGCTTGAGGTTATTAAACTTCTCGAACATGCAGAGCTTACCATCTACAAAACCTTTAGTGGTGTTCTACCTCAGTCAAACTGAGCTTATGGTTCGACATTTGTCCTTCATATGCCCCAAAATATTTAATTTCCTTTCTTGTTTGGAACTATGTTTTACAGCTAGTTGCAAGTTTTGAAAGTTAATTTCCAAATGTCAAAGGGACCACCCTCCTGGCTTAAAGGAAAGCTGATCACCAAAGAGTATGACCTCCATCACCCCTGAGTTCTTCTTCCTTGTCACCCCAGCTGACTAGGACCTTTGATGACAGATTACTTTAGAGAAACCTGAGTCCTTCTGGGGCACCTAGGGAGATGCGTGTATGAAAGTGAAATAAAGGATTCTTTTTTTTTTAGAAATATTTTGTGTGTCATTACCGTAATTCATGATTAACTCTTCCTATATGGACTGAAGATGAAGTCCTGTTGTGTTGTCAGGAAGATAAAGTCGTAACTGCATTGAGCAACATGCAGATGTGCCAAAAAAACAGACTCATCCCTGAAGTCTTTCTCTCAAAGTCCTTCTAGTCTAAATAAAGGACTTAGTGGTTTTTAGGAGTGGTTAATTTCTCTGCGTGGTTAGGGTTCGGCCTCTCTGTGGTCTCATTAATCATCCCACCCGGTGCTGTGTTCAGTATGAGAAAGGCATGTCTGCTGCAGAACTGTTCAGTGGTGGAGATAAGATTGGAAAACCCTCATTGTTTGGGTGGAGGCTGGTGTTTGAGACCAGAAACAGACAATCTTTCCATGAACCAACAGTTGAGATAAGCAGTGGATTAGCGCCTGTCTTGTTTGTTCATTCAAGGAGATTTTAGTGATATAAATGTTAAAGTTAGAAATGTGCCAGAGGACCATCTGTCATTCCCTTTTTATTGACTTTACACTGAGCGTAAATTACCTTTCGTTCCTGTAATTGCCAAATGAAGCACAGCAGTTTTTCAGTGTCACTGTGTGGGTGCTCCATAAGGAATATCTGCATGATTTATGATTCTAACTCTCCCCACCTTCTCTGCACTGAGTGTGATACATGGCCCGTTTAGAGCATCCCTGTAAACTTGACCTGTTTCACGGACCTGGATAAATGCTCCTTGCTTCACTGGACCATAAATCTACACCTATTTTGTGGAGAAGTGCCATCTGATGTTCCCAGAAGTATGGCTACTTACAGCGGGAGGATCCATCCCGATGAGTAGCTGCACTGTGTTGTAATGGCTGAAGTGATGAGTGCTAATTGGTATCAAGAGACTGCTTGTAATGGACTTCACTGATGACAGTCTCAGTGAGAACTTCAAGCAGATGGATTGGTTAGGGAAATGTCACATAATGTCACAAATGTCACCTTTTCTTTAAAGGTCACCTTCTCTTTATTTATTGCCCCTTTTCCTTCAAAATGTCATGATGTGCGTGTTATTATAAAGTTCAATGTTGGAATCTTGGAACAGATGTTTTTCACAGCAGCCATTCTGATATGAAATACCCACAGTAACACAAACACAGGTGTTACTGATCACATTAATAAATGCAGAACGGCACAGGAGATTTACTTATGTGATTAGTAACATCTTTGTTTACTATGTTATGTTAGTGTAGCTGCTGGGAAAAAGGTCTGTTGGGAGATCATAAAGAACAAAAAATAGGAGGTTGCAGTTCTTAAGACATAGAGTACTGACAGGGACTAGAAAAAGAGAGCATATTTCTCCCATAATGGCTTCTCTTCGTTGGCTCCCTGTTAAATCCAGAATTGAATTTAAAATCCTTCTCCTCACATACAAGGTCTTGAATCATCAGGCCCCATCTTATCTTAAAGACCTCATAGTACCATATCACCTCAACAGAGCACCTCACTCTCAGACTGCTGGCTTACTTGTGGTTCCTAGGATATTTAAAAGTAGAACGGGAGGCAGAGCCTTCAACTTTCAGGTCCCTCTTCTGTGGAACCAGCTCCCAGCTTGGATTCAGGAGACAGACACCCTCTCAACTTTTAAGATTAGGCTTAAAACGGACTGGATCAGGTGATCCTGAACCATCCCATAATGAGTGTTTCTTCTTTACTGACCTGTTTTCACTCACCATGTGTTTATACACCACTCTGCATTTAATCATGAGTTATTATTAATCTCTGACTCTCCTCCACAGTGTGTCTTTTGTCCTGTCTTCCTCCCCTCACCCCCAACCGGTCGCAGCAGATGGCTGCCCCTCCCTGAGCCTGGTTCTGTCAGAGGTTTCTTCCTGTTAAAAGGGAGTTTTTCCTTCCCACTGTTTTGATACAAATTGAAAGAACAAGTTGAAATAAAACATTATAACTAACCAATAAGATTTCTTTTCAGCAACTGACACAAACTAAATATACAATTCCCTTAAACATTATGGGAGATTATTGGTTTAAAGGTATTAAAAATACAGTTAACTCAAATTAACTGGCAATATAACAATGTGCTGTACTGTTTTAACAGTGCAAATATGTTTAAGTACAAGCATAAAATAATGTATTTCAAGTCTACATTACTCTCTGCAATCTCTTCTCCATCTTCTAAAAATCTTAAATAAAAATATGACATAGAGAATTATCTAATCAACATTTCTGAATAATTGTATCTTTACCTCAAATTAACAAGGAAATGCAAACATGTTAAAAAAAAGGTATAAAACAAGTTTAACAGTTTAAATATGTTAAAAGTGCAAACATTAAACAATGCGAGCCAAGTCTGCACTACTAGCTGCAATCACTATATACCTCTATCCTCTAACTCTTTAAAAATCTTCAAGCAAAAATAAACTTTAAATTAAGGTAATTAAACAAACCTTTCCTTAAAAGTCAGGAAGTTTATGATTTTTAAGTTTTGAGAACAATTGCACTAAATATCTAGCATTATTCTCCATCTCTTAAAAATCTGTGAACAGTATCTGAAATAATAATTTGGGCTTTCTTCCTGTTACATACTACAGGTTTTTGGCTAAGACCACCAGCCTGTTCATGGCTTCAGGTTTAGTAGATGTTCTTGTGCAGATAACAGTGTTGCCTCCTGCACTAAAAGGCCTTCCTGAGGGTGAAC
>VUQS01037262.1:19845-38514 GCA_015108495.1 Heterochromis multidens
TTCACCTTCCACAGGAGGTCCTGGCTCCAGCCGCCCCTTTTTATCTGTTTGTTTATTCATACATACAGTTGTGCTCATAAGTTTACATACTCTGGCAGAATTTGTGATTTTTTTGGCCATTTTTCAGAGAATATGAATAATAATACAAAAACTTTTCTTTCACTCATAGTTAGTGGTTGGGTGAAGCCATTTATTATCAAACAATTGTGTTTGCCCTTTTTAAATCATAATGACAACAGAAACTATCCAAATGACCCTGATCAAAAGTTTACACACCCTGGAAGTTTTGGCATGATAACATACACACAAGTTTAAATGACTACTAAAGGTAACCATCCTCACCTGTGATCTGTCTGCTTGTAATTAGTGTGTGTGTATAAAAGGTCAGTGAGTTTCTGGGCTCCAGACAGGGTATGTAAACTTATGAGCACAACTGTACATACATACATGATGCGGTTGCTAGTCTCCCTGCAGTCCATCGACAGAAACTTCAACAGAATCTAAATTAGAATAAAGCACTTTCCCCAAAGTGCTCCTCAGTCAGATCCATTAACATACTTTCTCCTTTTTTCTCCCCCTTTCCTTCTTTTTCTCCCTGCCTGTCAGCTTAGACATTTTCATATTAATAATAATTAATAATAATAATAATAATAAAAATGAATAAATAAACAGATAACAACACATGAACAAGATGAGCCTATAGAGAATTTATAGAGCTCATCTTGGAAAAGTAAATGTGTTTGGTACAACATCGCATTCAGATCATAATTCTGATTGCAAAAACTACCAGACAAGACAGGCATTAAAAAAAAAAGATCCATTAACAGTCTGTTTATAATGATGAACATTAGGAACAGAAATGAACCTCAGGTCAAATCCATCACTTTGTTTTCTATATCTGTTTTCATCCAGCTGACAGTCACAGACGTGTTATTCCCTGCATAAGAAGGCGGGTGTAGAACAGTTTTCCTCATGTAGCTGGATTAAAAACGTGGATGAACTAACGGCCGCTGACAGCCCCGCTGAGTTCACGCTGATGGTTCTCGTGTGAGCTGCTGCCTCCAAAGAGAAACACGGTGTGTGTTTCCACGTGACGTTTGCATGAACAGAAGAAGGATTTTAATTCGGCGTCTGCCGTTAACCACGACGTTTTTTATGCACGACATTTATATTAATGTCAAACTGATGGTGCAGCTTCACTGCACCCAATAACAGGACAATACTCATAAAACAAGAGATCGCACAACATTACACATCACAGGTGTTGGTGCGTATGCAGAGCACTTCTATCAGCAGCTACACAATCAGACATTTTCACCTGATTCCACGCCCACTAATGTGTTCAGTAGGTGCACCTTCAGCATCTAGATTTACTCTGCAGCTTGTCCAACATGTTCTTCCTTAGTTTGGGTGATGCTGAAGAAGTGCTAAATAACTGTGGCAGCATTTTAACAACATGAGATGAAACCTGAGAGCAGCAGTGTCCAGTCCTTCTGAAGACGAGGATAAACCCGGGGGAACACTCAGCCGGACTCTTCAGAAACAGGACGGGTGACATCACAGCGGCTGAATCAGTGTGTGGTGACACTCAGACACACACAGATGGACTTTAGTCTGAAACCTCGTCTCCACGTAGGCTTCACTCTGCAGAGAAAAGTGTCACATTCAGAGGGTTCTTCTTCTGTTATGAGGTGGCCTCTGTGACCCTGTAGCAGGAACACGGCACCAACACCCCATCTAAAAGGAAAAATGGGTTTGTTCTGTCAGTATTCTTACATCAGCCCACCTCCCACAGAGCCACCTCTGAGTGAATAAAGTTAAATTCCTTTAAATCTGATATTATTACAGCAGCAAACTTTAACAATAAAAGGAAGAGAAGTCAGGAAGGAGGGAAAAGGAGGAAAAGGATCAGGGAAGAAAAACTTAAGGAGGGAGAGAGTGGAAGAAATGAGGAAGCACTGTATTCTCTCCATGCTCCAGCTTTGTTTTCTTCTCTTTTATCTGATTCTCTCACTCCTTTTGCTTCCGTTTTTCTTTCTCACTTTTTTCCACTCTTCCTCTTCCTGCTTTGCTCTCGTTTAATACTTCCCCAGCTGTCTTTTGTTTTAGTTGTTCATTTCTAAGTCCTTTCTCCTTTTTCTTTTTTCCCGCCCATCTTTCACTCAGATCCCAAACTTTTCTTCCATTTAGCTGCTGAGTTTCTCTCATTCGCTTTCATTCTCGTCTTATTTTCCCCTTCATCCGCTCTCATTAACCTCCATTCATTCACCCTCACACTTTGCTTCGATTTCCTCTCGTTCTCTTTTTGAAATCTTTTATTGCCGTGCCCCCACCCCGTCCCTGTCTGACCCTCACTTCAAATTATTTCACAGATTTCACTCTTTGTTCCTCCTGACTTCCATTCACTCAACTACATTCAGCCTTGTCTGGCACACAAACACACTTTTCCACAGCATTTCTGCTGCACGGCTCTTTGTTCAGCCGGGAAAAGTCCTCGCGTGATGAGCAGGAAGACCGTCAGATATCTGTAATGGAGAAAATGTCGAGAAAAGACAAGAAAATGAAGAGAAACAGATAAACTACAGAGTCTGCAGGTCCCTTCAGTGCTCTGCTCAAACCTAATGATGGTGTGGTGCCTGGAATTCAGAATAAACCTCCAGCAGCAAAGCTTTGACTCATTCACCGTGACGACGGGCTGAGCTGTGCTATGATTGGATGGTTTCTGAAACTCAGCTCAACACTCTTTTCATGACCTCCTCTTTCTGTCTGGTGTTCAGACTTCTACAGTCACACATCATCCATCCACCCATCATCCATCCACCCATCCATCCACCCATCCATCCATCCATCCATCCACCCATCCATCCATCCATCCATCCACCCATCCATCATTTTCCGATGCTTCTGATGTGATGTAGCGTTCAGATCTCACAGTATGTCAATGAAATTTAGCGTCTTGTAGCGTTGATGATGGAAATAAGCATGACGTTTGCTCAGTGGGCAGGTCCCGAGTTAGATTTTTCTAAACTTTTAGGGACTGAACCGACTGCAGTGGAAGTGAAGAGCATCACTGGTTAACAGTTGACTGGGCTGCAAATGCATACATGAGAACTCCCCCCTGTATGAAATGTTTTTGTTAGGATACAGCAGAGTGCTGGCAGCTCGATTTAGATGTATTTGTACATCTGTACAGACTGAAGAGGAACAAAAGTCCAGAGTTCAGACTGAGCAGGAGGATATCTTTAAGATGGGAACAGGAAGCAAACAAAGCAACACTTCTTTAACTCAGCTCTGCCAGTTTGTTCCAAGTAAAGCAGGATGCAGCAGATTCAGCTTTTATATATTTATATACATCACCAAGACTTTTACTGTGAAGAAACACAGGAAGAAGATCTGTACTGGAGCCAGGAGCTGCTTGGCGAGCTTCCCCTCGTGTTTCCAGCCTGCCGCGATTCACAGGAAAACACAAAGAGCCGATTTCAAGCCGCATGAAATCAGGATTTCACAGAGCTTAACAAACGTGTCGCTGTGCTGCCCAAATCTGAGGCCTGCAGATCGATTACAGCTCGGATTAGCTCTGAGCTCGCTCCATACTCCACTTATTAATACAGCAAACTTCAACTGGAAACAGTCAGAGGAGGAGGAGGAGGAGGAGGAAGAGAAGGAGGAGGAGGAGGCGTTTTTTTCAGCCTTCAATTGGTCTTCATTGTCTCCTTTTCATTTTCAGGTGGCCTCTCAGTCACTCGCTGTCCTCTAAAGTCTTTTTTAAGAATTCGTCCTTCAGCTTCACACACACACACACACACACACAGTGACTCTGATGGCACAGTTTGTGCTCAGACTGAAGTGTACACACACACACACACACACACACACACACACACACAGTGACTCTGATGGCACAGTTTGTGCTCAGACTGAAGTGTACACACACACACACACACACACACACACACACACACACAGTACTGAGCTTCCTTTTAATGGAGTCGTGGCCAGAAGTATTTGGACAGTGATCCATGTTTTTTGGGCTCTGTGTGACTGATGTGCAGACTTTCAGCTTTAATTCAAAGGGTTTCATGAAAGCACTGCGTTAATATTTTTAAGCTAAAGCTAACATGATTTTATATGTAATAAGTGTTTTTACTTCCTCATGACGCTGCAGTTTGGAGCTCATACAGCCAATGACAGAGCTGTTTAACCCAATATGTTCTGACTCCATACAGCCAGCTCACAGTGTGCAGGACAGGACATTTAATAACCCCGATTACATTCTGGTGGTAAAGTGAATCGTCGCTCCTGTCTCAGAGGCTGTTTAACAGGCGGAAGGTGAAAATCAGGGGCTGTGAGGGGAAATGTCTTCAGAAAATAGATCTCTGGTCATGTTGCTTAGACGCTCACATGAACGTGGCTGCACATCCTGTCGGGATCAAACCTGCCTTTAGAGCTCCATCACCCTGAGAAACAGATTCTGCTGAAGCTGCACGCTTCCTGCCTGTGGTTCAGTTTCTGTGTGAAAAATGCACATGGATCCACGGGGCTGGAAGCTCTCTCCACAGTTTCTGCCATCACCTGCATTCTGTGCTCGCCAGCTCCTTAGCTTCAGGTACAGAGCAGGTTCTGCAATCTTTAGTTCGGGGTGTGCACGGTGACGGCAGCCGCGCACACCTCTGAGCAGGCAACATGATGAGCGGGCAGTTTGTTCAGTACATGAAAGACAGAGAACTCGGGGTTCCCGGATTTTTTCTTCTTCTATGATGTCAGACTCTTTAAAAACTCCCACAATGCCCGGCTGAGTCTGACTGCTGCTGGAAAAATGATGGGTCACGGTTAAAGAAACAGCCGGTCCAGTTTGCCCCACCATCATAACTCATCTCTGAGTTTCTGGTTTTACCCCACTTGTCCACCCTGCGACCTTCCCACAGGCCCAGGACTCTGAAGAACAGCTGATCTTTGAGCTGATCATGAGGAAAGTCTCACTTTAGCAGTGTGAACGTGCCGTTTGACGTGACTGTAGAAACAGGAAGTGTGATCCTGCACGCCGCCTCTCTGCATCTTTTCCTGGAGTCTGTAAATGACCACATCAGTAAATTTGCCGTCACACTGCAGACTGTAATCTCATTACCACTGATCAGCCTTCATAATAAACACCTCTGCTGCCACCGCCGCGACCCCTCTGCCACCAATCTTATTAAAACCTCAAAGTCATTCTGACGGTTAATCCGACGCCACCGGGTCACAAAGGTGAGCCGCCGTCCAGGCCGGCGTAATCAGTGATTTGTTGGTGCACAAACAGGAACCTGCTACCGGCTGATTCCTGTCAATTATCTAAATTAAAGCAGCAGAGATAGTCCACTCAAAGCTCAGTTTAGAGGACACGAAGCTGCAGAGAGGCAGCGTGTGGATGCTTTCAATCAAACAGACCAACATCGCCTTTTCAAGGCCAGCATGGACGGCCAGAGCTCTGGAGCAAAGACGGCTTCTTACAGATTCTGATGTGCTGAATCCAAACATGACAGTTAAAAAAGATGATTGGCTACTGTTTCCAAGATATTTACAATTTACAAATCAGAAAATGCCCTGTAAAGGATCGCAGGTTGGTTCCACCTAAACCCATGAAAATTGTGCTGAATTCAGAGGCCAGGTCAGCATCTGTGTTTACATGCTGTGACATCAGAAACAGCAGTTTGTCAGTTTCATCCATTATCCAGAATATTCAGAAATGCAGAGCTGTGGCTCTGTGGATGTCTCTCTATAATGATGTAGGGCACCAGTCAGGGAAGTTATGAATCACAATCAACTTGACTTTGGGATATTTTAATATACTTAAAAAAGAAAAAACATGTAACTTTACTTTGCAGGGTTCCAGATTTCCTGCTACCATGAAGGTCAAAAGGTCAGACCCAGTTCATATAAGACTTCATACAAGCCCGATTTTTCAGAATCAGGGGTCAAAATGTATTTCAGTCACTTGTAATTTGAATGAAGAACTTCAGAATGAGCAGTCCGGTCTAAGACATCAGTCCTCAGTGTGCAGGGTTAATGTTGTGGAGAAGTTTGCTCACTGTAGCCAGCAGGTAAAAGCAGCAAGTAAAGCTTCCTGTCGGGATGTAAATGCAAATGGAAGCGCCTTGAGGCGACTTTTGTTGTGATTTGGCGCTATATAAATAAAATTGAATTGAATTGAATTGAATTGAGGAATACAACAGTCCGGCCGCCGGAGCTGACCACGCCCACTCGACTGACTCCATCAGACATGTCGTCACCCGTTTCAGAAGCAGCTCTGCACCCTGAGGAGGAGGACAGGGTGACATGTGACATCTGAGTTTCTCTCCTGTGTGGAAACTGATTTATATTTTGGCTGAAGAAGAGACGATGCTTTGAGTTAAAGTCGGTTAAAGAGGGTTTAACCACATTACAGACTCATTTCTCCCAGCTGCTCAGCAGGTCCTGCTGGCTTTCTGAAGACTGTCGGACATGTTATGTGGACTTTAACGTGGAGATAATCAGTGGCAAACATGTATTTAAAGCTTGAAGTCTGTGCTGTAGATGGAATTCCTGGTTTAAGTGTTTCACTGTAGAACTCACACAGAGCTTCAGGAAATTACGAGTTTATTCTTGTTCTGAAGAACTCTAAAGGCTGCTGGGCTGAAACGATAACTTTGAATGTATGAATGTGCTCCAGCACCAAAATTAACACGTCTGCATAATTTAAAAGCAAAGCCTGTAATCTGCTGATGGACAGTTTGTATTAACGCTCTGCGTCACTCTGTGGGGCAGTAAACGGTTAGCAGTGTTCATGTTAACATCTTTACTCCCTCAGAGAGCCGTGTAATATCGATCAATCCTGCAGTAAATGTGTAATCGATCAAACTCGCTCAGATGGGAGGACAGCAGCAGCTGAACCAGATCAGATTTATGATCAAATCTGAATATGGGTCTTTTATATAAATCAGTGTAAACCTGAGTCTGTTCGAGCCCATGACGGATTAGTGCCGCTGTATAAATGACAGATTGTCCCCGCCGGCGGGAAGATCATGTTCAGGACACAGAAAACATGCAGCGACAAAGAGGAGGACGAGATGTTTCAATTATCTAAATGAGGCCAGGGTGAAAGGTCATGTACTCAGAGGAAGAAAATCCAGACTGTGGAAAGAAAAAAGAGATGACATTCAGTCAATGATATACGAGAGACTTTTTGAAAACACAACAAAGAGACGGAGCTGGGGTTAGGGTTAGGACATGTGGTGAAAGGAAACCCAAACAGCTTCAGGACCCCAAACCAAAAAGTGATGGAGGAAACCAAATGTCGTTAGAGTGAAGACTGCAGTCTTTTCAAGCAGGAAATAAAGACAGTAAAGCTCTGTTTTCATGATTAAAAGCTTAGAAATCCTCATGACTTTCCTTTGGTTTCATTAAGGCACCAAACAAAAGAGTAGGAGAAGAAGTGAGGAACGTCCATGTAGTCCTAAAATCCAACAAGAGGCGTCACTCCTCCTTGAGTCTGACCAGAGTCTGTAAGTGTCTCCTTAAAGAGTCTTATTAGGTGATATCGACATGTGTTTGAAGGGATAAACAGCTTGAGCTGATGGTAATGAGCTGAGGCTGAGCAGGCCCACGGAAACTGATTTACTGGATGAAATTAAACCGTGAAATCAGGTTTCATTTGTGCTCCTGTCTGCTTTTTTCATTTAGTCCCTTTTACAAAAGAGCTGCTGTTTCCTCCATACCTGTATCCAATACGATTTAAAGCAGTCAAACAAATGCAAATGCCTCGCTAATTACCAGCTGAGACAGTATAGCTGCGATTGTTTTCCTCCTGAGAGTCTCCGTCTGTGTCGTCACAGCAAAATGTGCTGCAAACATCCACTAAAGCAGGAAACAGCACAAAGCTTTTAAGTTTTTATGTTTTTGAGTTTTTCTGTTTTTCTGGTTTTAAGTTTTTGAAGGTTTTTTTTTAAAGTTTTTTTGTGTTTAAGTTTTCAATTCAATTCAAATTAATTTTATTTATATAGTGCCAAATCACAACAACAGTCACCTCAAGGTGCTTTATATTGTAAGGTAAAGACCCTACAATAATACAGAAAACCCCAACAATCAGACGATCCCCTATGAGCAAACACTTGGTGACAGTGGGAAAGAAAAACTCCCTTTTAACAGGAAGAAACCTCCGGCAGAACCAGACTCAGGGAGGGGCAGCCATCTGCTGCGACCTGTTAGGGGTGAGGGGAGGGAGACAGGGCCAAAGACACACTGTGGGAGAGAACCAGAGATTAATAATTAATGATTAAATGCAGAGAGGTGTATAAACACACAGAGAGTGAAAAGAGGTGAGTGAAGAAGAAACACTCAGTGCATCACGGGAAGCCCCCAGCAGCCTAAGCCTATTGCAACGTAACTAAGGGAGGGTTCAGGGTCACCTGATCCAGCCCTAACTATAAGCTTTATCAAAATACATACAGTACATGGTTTTCAGATTATAGTACCTCCAACAAAGAGGGTATGTGACTGATTCGGCTTGTCCAATTGGTTATGTGTTTGTCAGTTTGCTAGCGGGATTACTCAAAAAGTTTTGGATGGATTTGAATGACTTAGAAGTGATTAACTTCCTAAATTCCCCAACCCCCAACTGATGGATGAAGGGATCTTCACAAATACATATATTGAAATAAGAAAATTTGCTATTCTCGAGAAAATATCACAAACTAATCTGAACCCAGATATCCTTCTGGATCCAGCTTGGTGTGGAGAGAATGTTCAGCCTTGGTGTATGTTTATAGTCTCTGCTTTTATTATTATTGTGTTGAATTTTATTCTTATGCTCTGGAAAATTCTGATCAACAACATCACATATGTTACAATCTGTGTACTTGAAATAAAGGTGAAATTAGGAACGAAGGCACTAAGAAGGGAATCTTCAGAAGCCGACCATATTGAGCTCAAAACGGATCAATTCAGTGTTCACAAAACACTGCTGACACCACTGCCACACTTTCCAAGTTGCGATGGCCCAAAGCAGAACCACTAAGTGATCCCAGCTACGGAGCGGCGGGTGAAAATGTGTGTGTGCGTGTCTGTATTCCCCGCATTTATCATCCTAGCAATCAGCACATGACTAATATTTACCCTGACCTCATCACTATTCATCTGTTGATGGCTCAGCGTCGCCGGGATTGATTGTTTATCATCCTGAGCAAACATACGGTGTCGAACAAAGAATGCATACGGTAGGAATATGAAGCGCTCTCGTGTTGCTTTCTGAATCAGTAACATGTGAGAGTGAGTGCTGTGCACTCAGGAAATCTGCTGATGTCCGTGTCTTCCTAAATCTGTTCAATATGCTTCCTTAAATCACAAAGTGACAATCTAATGACACGACACATTAGTGGTGTCGTCACTGCACAAATATGTGCTGCCGCGTGTTGTTTAGAGTCGCGCGTTGGTTCTTTGATCTTTTGCATTTGCAAATCAAATCAGTCTGTAACAATAGCGCAGTACACTTTGTGTTATATATACGTGTATTTATGCATTATATGAGTGGTCTTGCTCTTTCCTCCTTCAGCTCTGCCCGTGCAGGTTGCCATTTAAAGTGGTTGAATAATTGAGGAGTAACATTTGCGTCAGCCATCCTGGGGTGTGTGTGTGTGTGTGTAAAAGAGAGAGAGGACGGAGAGACACTTCTTCGAAGCAGGTCACATGCACCCGCTGGATTGGCTGCAGCTGAGCAGCCATTATTAGCTGTGCCATTATCACATCACATAGAATAGAAATGACACCTTTGTATGCAGAGTTAATTTAATACAGACTTTTTGTGGTGCATTACCACCTTATATTCACTGGATATTCTCTTTTAATGTATTTTCTTTGTTAATAACCCAAAACAAACACGCATTAAAGGACAAGGATTTCCTTGTTCTATATTGTTATTGTCAATATACTAACTACTAATACTTTTCAACTTCCATACCCT
This sequence comes from Heterochromis multidens, assembly GCA_015108495.1. NCBI lineage: Eukaryota > Metazoa > Chordata > Actinopteri > Cichliformes > Cichlidae > Heterochromis > Heterochromis multidens. The sequence goes on from VUQS01037262.1 coordinate 29,816, forward strand.
GAGTTTGTAACTAGCTACAAATTAGTTAAAAACTATGAACATATTTCTATTTTTGGACTAGGGTAGCTTTGCATGACTCACAATTCTAATTGTGATTGGCTGCCCTTCTTAAACTAAATAAGAAAGGCAGCCAATCAAAGTGAGTGGGGCTGCTGTGCCTGAGGTGAACATATTAGGACTATCTTCTCTCACTGACATCACACTGAACCAGGAGTTTTAAAAAATGTCTGAAAGTGGGCATTAAGAGCAGTCTCAGCTTTTGACTCACTCACTTGTACATAAGCTGCCCTTGATATTTGAAACTTTAACCATGTTTTTCATGATCATTCAACACCGTTCACTTTATATGACAGAAAATAAGGAAAAGCATAAAAGTTCTCTATTAAAAGATTTATAGAAGCAGGTAGGTACATGTGTGGTGAACTAATGTCCTTTATATTTAATAGCTTTGAAGTATCAGTGCAGGTCTTGCAGCACTGAGGAATGGGATATATTAGTGCAATTAATACTTTGCCACAAACAAAAAGGCTCTGTCCAGGGTCGGTCCACTGTTTCCTTTGTTCTATGTAATTTGTTAAGAAAACTCTAGAAACTTATCCTTTTATCAAAAAGCAGCAATTTATCTGGATTCCAGGTGACTACTTCCCTGTGTGCAGTATTTTGCTGGTGGTGATTAAGTCAGCAATTCAGAAATTATTCATTTCCTCATGGGATTACCTGAAATGTACACAATTCTAAATAATTTAAATGTTTGCTCATTTTTCTGGATCCCCCTCAGTGACCTCTCTTCATGCCTGAATCTCAGTTTGAAAACTTAATAACTTAAATCCACAAGACTTTCTGTTCATTAGTCAGCCAGCGTGCCCGACATTTTGCATTTCTCTTGTAATAGTTCATAACCCTGACCTCTGAACCGCAGCGTCTCAGAGGTAACCGAGGCCAACCAGAGGATTAATCCTCAAAATGGCTGCCTCACTGAGCTGACCTTTTATTAAGAGAGGTCCCCTAACCTGAATGAATACTGTTTCACTGGCAAACACAGGCTGACCCAACTAATCAAAGCCTGGTGTGCGTGTGTGTGCATGTGTGTGCGTGTCTGATTTCAAGCTGCACACCTCATGAGTGTGTTTTCACACTGCACGGTGTTTCCTTAACCTCTCCTAGACTCCTCCAGGCCTCAGCAGGAAAGGAATCACAACAGACTTAGGTTACACATGTCTTACAGGGTGTGTGCCGGTGTATGTATATATATATATATATATATATATATATATATATATATATATATATATATATATATATATATGTGTGTGTGTGTGTGTGTGTGTGTGTGTGTGTGTGTGCACTGCAGGAACTTTAATTTTAACAAGGATTAGCTCTATATTTTCCTTTCATCAGTTTTCTGACGGATCCTCAAATATGTCCAAAATCAAATCGGGACAAGTGGCGCCCTGTGCGGATGTTTGGCTGGTAAAGCCCCTTCTACCTGAATGGGTCTGAGGCTGTTGAACCTTCTCTCAACAAGGGACAACACCCTTGCCCACACAAACTTGCAGACACACACACACGCAAACATTCTCTTAAGTCATTACAATAATCCCTCTCAGTCTGGATCTGGGAGCAGAGCTGGGACTCTCCGAACTTTCGATTAAACCAGATGCTGGCTAACTGCAACTCAAACAAGAGGCCGTGGTCGACAGCGGACCACCAATGATGGTGTAGAAAAAAAATGCACAGAAGAAGAAGAAAAAGAAAAACACGTGGGACTGTGCACAAGTTTGCACATACGCACACACTGACGGGTACGCAGTTATTCTTCATGAGATGTACAGTTGAAAGCTGCAGCAGAAGCTAAAGCTGAACAGTGAGCGTGCATAATGGCATTTCCATACTGTGTCACACTAAAGTATACTGACAATACACAAGCGCACACACGCTCGCAGATGCGGTGGCACTATAAACAGCTCTTTATATCTCTCCCATTCAAATCGATTTGTTTACGGTTGGCTGCCAAAGGGAACAAATCTAACTCTTTTCCCTTGAATACATTAGACTGCGAGTGAGGTTAGGAAGTGATAATGACTTCCCCTGCTGCTCCTCCTCTACTCTCTTCGTCCTCTCTTCACCCCCTCTTCTCTCTCCTCCCCCGTCTCTCCATCTCCACTCGTCTGCATCTGTGTCTCAGATGGGGATTTTGACTTGGACTTGTGTGATTGAAGGCGAACAGACTCGATCTTTCTCCCAGTCTCTTCTGTCTCTCTTTGGTCCCAGGCACAAAACTGCTAAGTCAAAGTGGTGCTGTCTTCGCTGCCTCTATTTCTCTCTCTGAAGGAAAAGGGCTTTTATTCTTCAGGCCAGGATGCTATGGCTGCACACATCAGGGTTGTGCGCTGAATAACTGAAGGCCAGGAACCCTGAACACATAATATCGTCTGTCGGAAAACTGCTTTCACTTCATTAGCATGTTCAAGTTAAACAATACTCCTATATATACCTTTCTTTTTAATGACATATTTCACATACTAATCAAAGTATTGTAAATCAAGTCAATTACATTTTTGTATAGCCCAAAAATGCTAATTTGCCTAGAAAATAAACAACACTTTAGGATGCGCCAAAAGAACTCTTGACAAAAGTAGAAATATTAGGATGAAAGGCAGGCGTTAGTGACAGAATAACACCATAGATTGAGCTCATAAAGTAAATATAAGGTTATATATTATCAGATATGCTTAAGAACATTAATAATTTGTAAAGGTTTTTCTGAGGAATGGCGATTTCTCAGTATTTTTTCACAGTATGGTATTTTTAGCAGGATGGAAACAACATTTTGTTCAAGACTTTGTTCTGTCCAGAATTCTCTGCTAAACAGCTAAAGCTTCACAATGATATCCTCTCTGAAGATTTTACAAAATACTGACGTTAATATAGAAAACAATTAATGTACTTTCTGAATGCTCAGTAGTGCAGATGTAAAATAGTCCAAATTGCTATTAGTGTAGGCCTAAACTATGCTCTGTAGTCTCTATAATGATGTAAAATATAAATTAAATTGAGTCTTTTTTTTAAAAAACATGGTCCTGTCGGTCACATGTAACTCAGCTCCTCATTAGATAAACAAGAGACTATCTGCAATGTGAAAGGAACCACCTGTAACCAGAAAAGTGATTTGAATCATCAAATTTATTTTCTACATCCTGAATGTCATTAAAACCAGGATGATAACTGCTGTTAATGGTATGACACAGAAGTTGTACATTTGAATTAAATTGTTTTTATTATTATTTATATAAACTATTCTACTGAAAAATTCAGACCCCTCAGGCACCAGTGGATGTCTCGCCTAGGGCACCAAAGTGTCCAGAAATGGCCCCGGACACTTACATCAAGAAAATGACATTTATAGCAAATGTTTTTCCAGTTTGATTTGGCAGTAAATGCTCAGTTCTTTGAGGGCGCTCTCAAAGTATCTGAGCAGCAAGCAGAACTGTGATGAGAGCTTTTTAAACATGCAACATGGATCTTGTATCATGCCACAGATTTAAGCTGCAGGTGTTTGGGCAGTGGAGGATACTAATGGCGTTTACACAGTCTTTGCAGTAAGTGGTGGCTTTAATTTACACCTCCATATTATTTTTTATTATTCCATAGGCTTAATATGATTGATTGATGACTGACGTCATTTTCACGTCACATTTAAATAAAAGATATTATTACAACACAGATACGGACAAATGATGTTGATGGTGTGACACAAATACTGAATAAAGTTAAATTTCAATTAAAATGACTTTCTTTCTAATAAAGTGTTCTTATTCTTATTCAGACCCCTCAAGCACTGGAATATATTTTAACCAGATATATTTTTATATGGTAAGCAACCTCTGACCCAAAGCATTAAGGCTTGTTTTATCAATGTTGTGAGTTGCTAAAATTAACTATGAGGTAAATAATTGCAAAAGTGACCTATAATGCTAACCTAAAAGTATTCCATGTCTGGAAAAAGCAAGTGTTGCTCTGTTAGGTGTAAATATGGTCCATGCTCCATTTAATGAGCATGCAGGCACAGGGACATGACCCATTAGTCTGAGGTCTCAAAGGCTCGAGTTTGGCATTTTAGCTGTAGCCATCTTGCTTTTTTGAAACCACAGTTGAACATATTTGGACAAGAGGGTGGAGCTCATTAGCTAAAGCTGGTACAAGCTGGCTTGGTAACCAAGATGAACCTGTTATTTACTTTGATATGAAATGGGGTGTTTTGGCTAAAGAAAAGGGAAAGAAACTTGAAAGAAATCTACCTACAAAAAATGAACAGCACACGCTTTAAGGTCTCTTTTTGACATGGACAATGCTGAACAAAATCAATGGGAAATCTAGAACACTGGATGCTCATATGGGAACAACTTGTCAATCACAAAATAGCCACGCCCTAAAGCATACCCTTATTTATCAAGCTATTTTACCCTAGCTCCCCCTGCTGGCAGTTAGAAAGAATGCAGGGTTAAGGCACTTTCAACTTGGCTTTACTTTACAGACTCAGAGGCTATGTCCATCTTTTTAATTCAGTTTATGGCAGAAACATATCCCCCAGTGAGTCAGTGAGTTGTATCACATAGAATTTTCTTCACTGGATATTATTGGACTGTTGGTGGAACAACAGATACTTTATTTTGAGTATCATAACATATGTGTTTAGGTATTTACAGTGTAAGTTCATTCTGAGGATTTATATCTTGGGCAGAGAAGGCCCCGAATCTTAAAGTCTCCAAGCAAAACAACAGAGGCAGTGAGAGAAGATTGAAAGAGACAGAGAGGACTTATTGTACCAGTGTTAGCAGATGTACAGCAGTGGGATGTGTGACCAAAGCTCTGTCAAGCCTGCGGGTATCAACACAATGGGGACAGACTGTCATCCCCCCTGGCTATTAATATTACATTACTGTCACTTCAGACCAATCTCTCAGTTAAAGAGCCCTATGTGTGTGTGTGTGTCTCAGCGTGTGTGTGTGTAGGAACAGTAGTGTGTGAGCGAGTAGAAAAATAGTCAAATTTGCAGCTAAACCCAGAATTTTCTTTGATCCATTATGCAAGAAGGTAGGAGCTGGGCCTCAATAAATGAATGTTGAATTATGTACAGCTGCATGTGCGTGAGAGGGGAGATCTTCGTGTGAAGGTGACTATCAGAAGTGGAGATCAGGTAGGACACGATGGTGATGATGACATACATTGACCGGTGAGGTCATGTCTGGCTCTCAAGGAAGCACAAAAATGCCCGAAAGTATCATCTGACTAACATGTGGATCTGGTTTAACACCGGATTACTGCCTGTCGCAGAGCTTGTACGAAGTGTTTGCGTTTCTTTGTTCTGTCTTTTATGTGGAGTACAAGTTGAATGTTTTTGCTGTATTCCATGTTCTTTATTAGAGTTAGGAATATGCACTCCTGATACCAGACAACCCATTCAGTCTTCAACCTTCTCACTGTCATATTTTCCAAGTATTTTCTAAAAAGCTTGTTTTTGTTTTTGCTCAGAATAAACTCTCAACTAATGACTCGCTCTGACTTTGTTAAGCAGCTTTCAGGTTTTGTAGACTCCCACTGCTGAAGCTCATTCCAAGATTACTTAAAAATTAATTACTAAAATGTATTCATATTTATGTGGAGTTTTTCAAAATGCCTTGTTAAAATTTCATTTAAAGTGATTTGACAGTTTAGACAAGCTGCAATGAGGCAACTTCAACCACATGGTACTGTGGAGGACATCATTACTTAAAACCTCAACATTGCATTTAAAAAAACCTGTATATAGTATGTGTTGATAAATTAATAGTGATAAGAATTAAATTATATCTAAATAAACAACAACAGTGCTATTATTAGACTACATTTCCCATGACCATTGGATGAAAATTTACCTAAAAATAGGTTTGGACCAAAGAGTTCAAGGGACTCCCTGAGGGTAAGTGCCAAAGGGGAGCTCCCTCATGAACAACATACACTCTTTTGTTTGTTTCCTGTTTACGTTTAGAACCGTAATAGACTGCTGCAGGAATAAATACTAAAGTTTTCTCATCTTGAAGTCAGTGGAGTTTTGGTGAGATGAAAATTTACTTTGAAAAATTACTGTTGGATTGAGGTCAATAAAGCTCCCATTTCAACAACATTCAAGTATTAAACCATTACCACAAATGTTAACCTGGCATATGTTAACGTTTGCTGTTTAACTATTAGCAATTACCCACGTTAGCCATCTATTAAGTTAAATTTAAGGTAGCAGCTAGCAGCTATGGCTAATAATAAAATGATAACCTTATTGTGTGAGCTAGGCAGCAAACGTTATCAGTCCTGCCTGTCTGTAACTTTGACAGAATAATAATTATTGTGTCTAAAAAGATTTATAATTTTCTTAAAGATTGAACCTGAGAAAGGTCTACCAGTAACTAGGCAGAAATAGTGGCAGCCTACCTCACCAACTCTATTTGATCAGCAACAAAAATATGGAGCCAGAAACACAGGAAATAAACAGAGAATTTTCCTGGGTATCAGTATCGAGTTTGAAATTCTACCTTCGTGACAAGCCTAATCTTCAGGTTTTGCTCTACAACATGTAATTTTGAAGATTTTACATGTCGTAGAGAAGGTGTTTGCTAACAAGTGGCTCACTGAGACTACAGTTGTCAGGGGCATCTAATGTCAACACAGAAGCTTAGTCGTTGATGGTGATGTTGAAGTCGTCTTCTGGCATAAGCGCTTTCAAGTTAGGAACGCTAATGTGATGTAACGGCCATCTGATCAACGACTGCCACAACAACCAGATAGAGGTTGTTATCATTGAGAGTTTTTTGGTTGTTGTGGCATAAGTTTCATTATGACAACAGCTGAAAAGTCAGGTCTTCGGCCCAAAAGGTTGTTAATACCAGCAGTGGTGAACGGCCACTATCCACTATTATTCTTCTTGTGGCACAGACGGAAAAGTGGAGTTGTGTCATGCGGGATCTCATACACACAGTGTGGTATTTTACATTATTGTAATCCTGTTTCAGCTTCTTCATTTTCTCTCCACATTGCTACACCCCTCAACTGTGGGGGGATAGAGCTACTGGAACTGGGGTATGGAAAACCAGGAGAAAATATGAGGCAAAACTAAGTTAAATAAATATGACTGTGGGGTATGGGACAATACCATATACTTGCATCACTCAAAGGTTCCTCTTGTGCAGGAAAGTACCTAACATGTAGTATGACATAAAGAGACCCTAGTTTCTAATCATTTGCTAGTTCCTGCAGCGTGGACCCTTGAAGGGGGGGACTTTCTCCAGCAGTTAAATGAACTATGAAAAGGTGCCTGCTTAAAGAAAGCTTGTCATGACACCATTTGCAAAGCTAAAAATTTAGTTTTTGCTTCCTTACTCTTGTTTCAACTTGGCTTTGCTCTGTAAAACAATTAAGTCAGTTTCACAGAAATATGACCTGACCTGATCTGTCACACATAGTGAAACAGTCAAAGCACTTTAGCGTTGTTGTTGTTGTTTTTGTTCTTGGCTCAGGTGCTTTGGCTGAGGAAAATGATGGGTCACTGCCACCTGCTAATGCTACTGCGCTGGTAAACTGAAGCTGAGTGCTGCAGCTGGTCCCAGGATTGATAATACCTTAGAAGCATTTATAGCTGACACACAAGAAAAGAATGTCATACTGATGCTGTTGTGAAAGGTGACAAAGCTGAAAGGATTTTGAAGGGCTAAGAGAACAAAAAATGATCTAGAAAACAGGGGGAAATTGAGAGGTGACAGGTGTAATTGGGATTAACTCTACCCCTTATGGTACGTGTATGCAAATTTTTTCGTACTATCCATAGGTGTTGTAGCAATCATAGTCAGAAAAACTTTTCTTTTCATTAAATACTACTCTGAAATAATCTTGGCCTTTCCTGAACTCCATTCCTGGCTATGCAACTGCTGTGAAATATTGCATGAAAGCTGCCAACTTTTTCCACTTATGATGGTCTTGATTGTTTGTTGTAATGTTACTGATGTCTCAAAACTTGAAAAAAAAAAAAAACTTGTTGAAGTTACATAGCTCACTCAAGGTGTTTTAAAAATTAGCCAGACTCCCTGAAGAAATCTCCCAGATCTTTTAAAAATGGCATTGCAGCATACGCAATATTTCAAGAAAACTTGCAATACAGATAAGCAAACAGTCTGATACACGCACACACACACACACACACACATACACACACTCACTCTGAGCTTTGTGGGGAATATGGCTGGAATGTGAGATCGTCAACAGAGCATGTGGAAGGAAAGAGGAGGCAGCAGCCTGCCAGAGTGTTGTTATTCAGGTCCACACGCCTCGGCATCTGTGTCAGCTAATGAGAGAAACTCAGCTCTGTTTCATCTAGTCTCCCCGGACCAGGAATTAGCATCTCCAAAGACAGACGCAGCAAGGGGGACGGAGGGAGGGAGGAGAGAAAGAGAGAGGGAGACCGAGAGTCACAGAGAAATAGAAAGAGTGAGAGAGAAAAAGTGAGAGAGAAAGAGAGGGGTAAAAAAAATGTGGCAGAAAATAAGTGATCGACAGAAAAAGGGGGGGGGGGGATGGAGAGGAAAGAAACTGGCTTCCTAGACAGGGAGGTGAATATAAACACAAACTCTCTGTCCCTCACACACATGCTGTAGCATATTGACAAGGCAGAGTTA